>JAQQSU010020417.1:0-10050 GCA_028627135.1 Pseudochirops cupreus | reverse complement strand
GAGGTGAGCTAGCTCCAGAACTGAGTCACAAGATGGAGTCAGTGGAGTTCACTCAATTTCCACTACCATTTGCTATTCCAATCCCCCCCAATTCCTTCACATCCTTCATCATAAGTCCATAATTGGTCATTGTATTGGTCAGAGTTCTTATATTTTTCAAATTTGTTGGTTTTTACAATGGTGTTAAAGTATAAATTATCCTCTTGGTTCTGCTCACTTCACTCTGTATCGATTCATATGAATCTTTCCAGGCTTCTCTAAACCATTCCTGCCATCATTTCTTATGGCACAATAGTATTCTATTATATTTACATGCCATTTTGGCCAAATGACTACTTTGACGAAGCTACTGATCACCTATGCCGACCTTTCCCACTTGCCCACACCCTCTCACTCTCCCCTCTTCCCCCCCACCAAATATCTTGCATTTAGAAATCGTATATTTTGTATATACCTTTATATATGGATCTTTTGTCTTCCATGATTGAATAAAGCTCCTTGAAAGCCATTTTCACTATTTTTCTATTTTTATCCCTAGCTCCTAGCACAATGCCTGACATGGAATAGGCATTTAACAAATACTTGCTAGATTAGCTTACTCTAGATACAAAATCTAGTCTTTGCTCATTTACTACAGAAAAAGAATTATATAGGCTGGAATGCAAGCAGAGGAGGAACCACAGTGAATAGGGGAGTTAGGAATTATGAAGGTTTTTAAGATACCTTACATGTAAATATCAAGCCCTGTGGCCATGAAGGGCACTAATTCGACATTATCACATTTACTCTTCACAACAATCTTGTGTGATAGGTCATAATAGCTGACACTCCTGCAGTAGTTTATGGCTAAGAAAGCACTTTCCCCACGATCTCATTTGTATCTCACAAAAATCCAGTTGATCAGTTAGGTAGTACAAAGAACATCATCCTCATTTTGTTATTGTTCCATCACTCTCTGTGACCCCACTTGGGGTTTTCCTGGCAAAGTTATAGCATCGTTTGTCATTTCCTTCTCCAGCTCATTTTACAGATGAGGAAACTAAGGCAAACAGGGTTAAGTGACTTACCCAGGGTCAAACAGCTAGTATGGGTCTGAAGCTTAGAATGAACTCAGGAAGATGAGTCTTCCTGACTCCAGGCCCAGCAACTGTACCGCCTAGGTGCTGAGATCGAGAGATACTAAAGTGACTTCTACAAGTTAGACAGATAAATGCCAAAGGCAAAATACAAACCCCAGTCATTACTAAGGGTCCCCCACTTCTCTAAAACAACAAGAGCTTATAGAAAATCCTTTAAGGTTTGTAAAGTTTATATACATACATACATACATATATAATATACATTTATATGTAAAATCTCATTTACTACATCATGAGTGCTGTTATTAGCCCCATAGAAAGAAGGCATCATGACACTCTTTAAATTATTTCATTACTTTAAAAAAATTTTTTTAAATAGAAGGACATTGTGGGGTAGTGGAAAGAAAACAGACTAAAAGTTAGAAAACCAGGCTTCTAGTCCCCAAATTATGACTAAACTCATTTGTGATCCCTAAGTTTTCTCATACATAACAACAATAATAGTAATAATGACTTACATTTCAATAACACTTTAAAGTTTATGCAATTACTTCCTCATTTTCTCAGTTTCACAGATGAGGAGAAAGTAAGAAATGTGTGCCCATAGGCACACTGCTAAGTCAAACCAGGACTCAAATGCCCTGACTTCAAGCCCACTGCTGGTCCTGCTATATCACATTGTCTCCCTACGTAAAATTAAAGAGTTGAAGTAGAATGTCTTAAAATTCCTTTCTGGGGGCGGCTAGGTGGCGCAATGAATACAGCACCGGCCCTGGAATAAGGAGGCCCTGAGTTCAAATCCAGCCTCAGATACTTAACATTTACTAGCCGTGTGACCTTGGGCAAGTCACTTAACCCCAAATGCCCTGCATTCCCCCCTCCAAAAAGAAAAAAAAAATTCCCTTCTAGCTCTAAGAACCTGTTTGGATGGGTACGGATCTATTCACCAAATCCTAAAACACAAATGCGAAGAAATATTTGTTAATGATTGTTTGACTTAGGTCTTCCGGTATCTGGCAATTTTGTTTTATTTAACATATATTTGGTAATAGTCTGTTTTTAAAAGTTGGGTTGCAAAATACTGAGTCATCTAAGCAGAGATCTCCTGAGCAAATTAATTAGGCTGAACTGGGTGAAGAGACAGCCATGTCCTGTGTTCAAGGATGTTAAGCTGGTTAGAATCTCAGATCTGAGAGAGAACAGAAATAGAGGGACGTCGGTTGCCTCAGATGGTAAAGCATAGCTAAGAACTGAGGAGAACTTTGTTCCTATTCTCCAAAACTAGGAATAAGCAGGCTGCATGAACTGTATGAGACATTTACTGTCATGCAAACTGATATTGCTACCAATTTAAGTAATTAGCAACTGAGAACAGGCTAGGGTCAATAGATAACAGCTATAGAAAAAATCTAATACAACGAGGGCAGGAATAGAAAATTTTAAATACATCAAATTAAAGGACTTTTGAACAGAATCAATGCTGCAAGAATAAGAAAAGGAAGTTATCATTTAAAAAAACTTTACATCAAATATTGCTGACAAAAGTCTGATATTTAAGGTATGTCAAGAAATAACGCAAATATGAGACCGAGAACCAAATAAAGTGGTCAAAGGATAATAATAAAGTTTTCAAAAGAAAAAATACTATCAACTATCATATAAAATATAAGTCCAAATCACTAATTGTAAAAGAAACACAAATACAAAATAACACATATTATTACATTGGCCAAGATGGCAAAAGACAGAAACGCTTGAAGCCAACAGTCATAATAAATGCTTGACGAGCTGAGAGAATATAGTATGCTAATATAATGTGAATGAAGCTTATATGAATTGGTCTAACCATCTTCTGAAAAACAACCTGAAATTATGTTATGTTATAACTAAAATGTCTACACTCTTTGACCCAGAGAGTCCTCTACTGGGAATACACAGTAGTACTTCAAGGAGTTCAAAGACAGAAAATCTAAATACATGTTGCTCTCTTTCTCTCTCTCTCTCTCTCTCTCTCTCTCTCTCTCTCTCTCTCTCTCTCTCTCTCTCTCTCTCTCTCTCTCTCTCTCTCTCTCTCTCTCTCTCTCTCTCTCTCTCTCTCTCTCTCTTCTCCCTCTCTCTCTTTCCTCTGCCTCTCTCTGTACATATGTATGCACATACATACTTATGTATGTACATTTCTATATGTATACACACATGAACATATGTACATGTGCAAATATATGCATGTGTATATATATATGTAAATTGAGATATTGTTGATGTGGATGCAGATGTTATAGATATAGGCATATCTGTATGCCTATATCTATATAGGCATAACTGTATATATATATATATATATATATATATATATATATATATATATATATATATATATATATAGGCATAACTGTAAATGATATCTATATCAAAGGGCATAGACATAGATATGGGTATTGATCTTGATATCGATCTGAGAACTGATCTTGAAACTGACCTTGATACCAAAATCAATCAATCTAAGTCTTGATTTTCTCAATCGTGATGATCTCAGAGATATTGTTGATACTATATATTGATGATATTATATGTGTACATACGAAAAAAAATTTTTTTTGCTCAGCCAAACAATGCTTTGTCATCTTTATTCAATTATTTTTTAAAATGCTTTACAGTTAATTTACAAATAGCAGAAAGAAACCCCCACAACTCATAATGACAGCCCGAAGACATATATGACAGTAACTGTAGGCTATTGCCAAGCTCTCCAGAACTTTGGAAAGAACATGATTTCCAAAGCGAAGCAAACAGCTGGTGCAGAGATTCTAGACAAATAGAAAACAAGAAAATGAAACCTCCAAAAACATACAAATGAGATTATTAATAACTTGACCACTATTAATTAATATTAGCTTTAATAAATTAATTGATTAATCTGATAGGGCAATAAGCTTAATTCAGATTTATCAGGACATTTAGGGATAGTTGTTAGAAAAAAATCTTTAATTATCAAAATGGTCACAAATTTTAAAATGCTACTAGAATCACTACTATTGTCTAAGCTTCCCTTGTTGTTATTAGGTACCCTTTAGGGAAGTAGGGGACCCTTAGTAACGACTGGAGTTTGTCTTTTGCCTTTGGCATTTATCTATCTGACTTGTAAAAGTTACTTTTAGTTATCTCCTGACCTCAGCAGCTAGGTGGTGCAGTGAATAGATTGCTGGGCCTGGAGTCAGGAAAGACTCATCATCCCGAGTTCATTTCTAAGCTTCAGACCCATACTAGCTGTGTGACCCTGGATAAGTCACTTAACTCTGTTTATCTCAGTTTCCTCAACTGTAAAATGAACTGGATAAGGAAATGGCAAACAACTATCCTCAGCTAGGACAGTGAGGCAGGAAGCAGACTTCATTTTATAATGCACCCTCGAAACTGGTGATCACCATGACAATGGCCTGAATGAGTCCCTCAAAAATAAGGAAAAAATATGAAAACACCACTGGGGCCCTACTACTGGCTAAACCATTATGTCTGACTTGGTTAGAAGTCTTCAGGCAAAATAGGTCCCTGCCTGATCGTTCCCAGGAAATAATGGAAGATAATCAACTCCATAGACCATCTGAGTAAATGCCAATACAGGACATAGATCTTAGTCACCATCATGATCATTGGTGGAACCATAAAGCAGATCATTTTAGTCAAAGTTGTGTACAGGGCTGACTTTGGGTTGTCTAGCAGGTGTGTGTAAAAGACTGGTAGCCTTGCTGGGACCACAATGAGTTTCTTTTTGCAGCAGCATGAAGATGAGTGGTATCCTTTATCTCCATTCTCAGATTCTTGATCAGAAATAAGAATCCAAGGTCTCAGAAGGGCTGTTCTGAAGAGGACACCTAGGACACAAGAGGTGTCTGCCTTCTATATAACCAAAATTTTCATAATATATTTTGTGATGATAGTATAAACCTCAAAGCTTCTTAAGAGTAAGACTATTTTTTTTGCTTGAATTTGTATTTCCAGTACTTAGCATAGTGCCTAGATATAGTATGCACTTAGTAAATTTTTTATCAGTCATCATCTATCTATCTAGCCATCTAAAACATGGGGGTAAGGTAATGGGGGGTGAAAAGGGTACATGCTTCCTTCTTTGGACATGCCCTTAAATTATGTTAAAAATACAACTAGACCACAAATAGATACTTAACCCCAATAAAGGAGAGTTCTGAATTATTAACTTGCCTTGATACTTCAAGTTTCATCAGAGTGAGTCTTCCTCCACTAATGTTGATTGCCTCCCTGATGGATTTAGTAGGCAGTCAACAAAAGTTGCTATACCCTGCAGTCAACCTAATGATGAGGCTGTCTAAATTTAACTGGGCCATACCTCAGATGACTGACATAATAGTCCACCACCAGGGCTAGTCACCATATTGGAAGCTTTTCAAGCTTCTTAAGAGCTGTCAAAGTTTGCATTCACTCTGTTGGCATGGCTTTCAAGAGCTAAAATCACCTGCATATCATGATAAGGCACCCAAGTAGGACTTTAACCTTTATATAAAAATGTTAATCCCACCAACATACCTTAGAGCTATTCAACACATCCTAAGCTCTGTCATTTGGCAGAAACTCTGAGAGTCTTTCCCTCTCAGACTGATTCTTTTGTAAAGGCAAACTAGGTCACCTTTTGCCTCAATTCTTACCTAGCCTTTAACTACTGGGCCTTGCCTCAGACAAACTAAGACCTAGGAAGGACCTTTAAAGGCCAAGGTCTCCCATTACATCCTGGGCCAGCACCAGTCATCTTGATCTATATTTCGACCCTGGACTCTGATGACTCTGGAGAAGAGAGTGAGGCTGATGACCCTGCACAGCTCTGTCTCACTTAAATCCAATTCACTTGCAAGTCAAGACTACGCCCACCTGATGGAGAATGAAAGACAAAGAGCAGTAAGTCCTGTTGTCAGCCAGCCTCACTGCTTTGTCCTGGATAGTGCACAAAGTGACAATTTAGGCAGACGTAAGAATTTGCCCTTCTCAACAGAGCATCCCCAGCCCTTAATTCTTCTAGATTATACTGAACGGATTTCATTCACCTTTTTCCTGTCTCAGGATGAAGTTAGCATATACAACACCCTATAATCTACACAGTGGTTCTCAACTTTCCTAATGCCACGACCCTTTAATACTCATATGTGGGCGCATCTGCATGTGGGCAGACCTGCCTGGAAACTGATAGAGGAGCGGTGTCTCAGTTTCTAAAACCATCGGAAATACATGTTTTCCGATGGTCTTAGGCGACCCCTGTGAAAGGGTCATTTGACCCCCAAAGGGGTTGCAACCCACAGGTTTAGAATCGCTGCAGAGGCTAGTGATTTCTGAAGCCTTTTCTGAGACTGAAGAAACACTTGCACCCCCTGTCCTGAGCCCTTTCAATTCCCATCACACTCAATAACTAGCACCTAACCAGGCAAATTGTCTTTGAGCTTTGACAAGCCTAAAGAATAACAATTTCTAAAAATAACAGCTAACATCTATATAGTGCTTATAGTTCCAGGCACTGTGCTAAGCACTTTATAATTATTATCTCATTTGATTCTCACAACAACCCTGGAAGACAGGCAATATTCTTTAGATAAGAAAACTGAGACAAACAAAGGTTAAGTCAGGACCATATTGTACATGGTAACAGCAATATCGTACAGTGACCAACAGTGAATGACTTAGCTATTCTCAGCAATACAATAATCCAAGACAATTCCAAAGGACTTGTAATGAAAGATGCTCTTCACCTCCAGAGAAAGAACTGATGGGGTCTGAATGCAGATCAAAGCATACTATTTTCACTTTATTTTTCTTGGTTTTTTTTCTTTTTCTTTTCCTTCTTCCCTGTTTTTGGTCTGTGTGTTCATTCACAACATGGCTAATATGGAAATGTGTTGCCTGACTGTACAAGTATAATCTATATCAAATTACTTACCTTCTTAAGGAGGGGAGTAGAGAGGGAGAGGGAATTTGGAACTCAACATTTTTAAAATTTAAAATTTTTAATTTAAAATTTTTAAAAAGCATGTTAAAATTGTTTTTGAATGTAATTGGAGAAAAATTAAATTTTAAAATTAAAAAGAACTAGAGGCTAATTGACTTGTCAAGGAGGAGGCACACAGCTAGTAAACGTCTGAAGCTGGATTTGAACTTAGATCATCTTCACGATTCTAGGTTCTGCACTCTAGCCTCTGAGCTACCTAGCTGCCTCAGACACTATAAACATAAGAAGAGAAGGACAAAATGTTGCAGCTTGCAGTAGAAGTTTATCTGGTATGGCAAAGCCTATGTCCCCATTATATAGTAGTAAACATAGAACTTAAGAACTGGTATAGACTGAAATACATAAGGAAGTTTAACTAGGTGATATTCACAAACATACCTGTGAATGATGGATAACATATACTATATAAATTTTTTAGGTTAATGTCATAGAAATCAACCCATTCTTCCTTTCATTGCACAAATACACAGCTGTTCTACGATATTCTTGTAGGGAACTTAGATCAATGGTTTGAAGGCAGGGGGATGTGGAGCCAATTCTTACAGACTGGAGAGGGCTGATTGTTAAATTTTCTGGGTGAGCATTTACACCCCAGAAATCAGGAAACACTAAAAATCAGGGTTTTATTGTTTTACTTTCTCAACTTAAGAAAGTGATGAGGAAAATGTTAATAATGCAGGTTAAATTTAAAAGCTTGTCATCTGCACATTTTTAAGGGGAGAACCAGTAGTTAATCATTTACCAGCACCTTGATGGTTAAAAGCATCGTTTTTCTGACAGAAGATAGCATTCTTGTGTTCTTAAATAGTCAAACAAGCAGTTTTTTGATAGAACTTGTTGTTTTTAACTGGTCCTTTTGATATTCTATAGTCACAGCTTGCCATCTCCAAGCCTTCAAAGCTAATTACTTCCAACGTTTTCTCGTGTTTTAAATTTATTTGATCAGATGGGATGGTGCTCACATTGGGATATTGCATTATCAAAGATCCGTGAAGGAAATTGTTGTTGTTCAGTCCCAAGTTTAGTGCTCCAGCTCTTATCACTAGACACCACCACCAATTATATTGCCTTCATGACTACATCTCCATAAGGAGCGGATTTCAAAAGAGTCATTTTCTACCTTTCATCTATTTGAAATCTCTGCATTTTGTCTCTCTCTCTTTTTCTATTCAAGAATATAATTAAAGTTAAAAAGTCCAGAAAATCCCCTTCCAATCAATAATTCAAAAAGTTGGTCCCCTGTGACATTTTTTCATTATAACTCTTCAGGTCAGGAGTTAATGAATTCTCTAGGATGGAGCTCCCTGCTGAGATGCTAAAGTATAATTAATGTACTCCTTGGGTAATTATGTATTTTTTAATTATCCCTTTTCTTCTTCCTAAGCAGGCTGGAGGACTTGTTTATAAATAAAAGAAAGCATTGCAGGACTGTGAACCATGCTTTACAAAAAAAGGGATTCAAATGAGGGAACAAAGTGCAGTGCCAAGAGACTGTTGGGATATTCGCTGAGTCAAGAAAGATTCATTTAGGAAGGGGTGATAATAGTTCAATCATCTATTAAAAATTCCTGACACGATGTTTCAGTGCCATAATGAATACTACTGAGAAATCAGTTGATTCAGAGGGGTTTTCTCACTCTCCTTTTTTGTCAATGTTGACAGCATGCTTTTCTCCCTGGGCACCAGAAAACATTTGGAACACATTCAATCATCCCACCCTGTGTAAATTTCTTTCAGTTATAGGTACCTATTATTTTGTCATAGCTACAGTATAACCACAGGATTCAGCCAAGTTCAGAATGATTCCTATGAAGGGCCTTTGGTTAATCTGACTCTCAGGTAGCAAAGGAGTGAAAAGAATGTTGAACTTTCAAAGCTCCTTCACTTCCTAGAAAATATGACCTTGTGGGTCAAGTTACTTCTTTTCTCTCAGTCTTAGTTTCCATAATATAGACACGATATTATATGTACTACCTACCTCAAGGTAACTTGTAATAAAGGACCAGCCTTGTAATCAAAAAGACCTAGATTCAAATCCCATCTCCAACACACACTGTGTGACCGTGAGCAACTCGCTGAGCTTCTCCATGACCCAGGAAGTTAAGACTCTTTGTCATAGATGAGTTGCATTGGTAAAGGGATTGCCACACTGGGCATTCCCTACACTGATGAAATAGCAAATCCAGATCTTAAAAAAATCCACTTACTACTTTCCTTACCAAGATGCTATGAAGATGAAATGATATAATATATGCAAACGTACAGTATAAACTGAAGCTATTGTCATTAATGTGATAATCTAGGTGACAGGTCGGTAGCTGAACCTCTAGCAAGGAAGATCTAAGTTCAGATTCAGTTGCATGTGCTAGCTGTGTGACCCTGGGCAAGTCACGTCACCTCTGTCTGCCTCAGTTTCCTCAACTGTAAAATGATGATAATAAAAGCATCTACCTCCCAGAGTGTTGTGAGGATCAAATGAAATAATATTTGTAAAGCACTTAGCACAATGTCTGGCACATAGCAGGCACTAGCTAAATATTTATTCTCTTCCCCTTCAGTATCTCTAGTCAAACTAGACAACTCTCAGGTCCTTATTCTAATTTTGCCTTCCTTCTCTTGTCACCAAGTGTATCAGCAAGCATCCTAGCATACCCAGGGTGGCTGCTAGCACAGGTTCTTAGATCTGCTTTTCTAAAGGAAAGCAACTCAAAATGGGTTAACAATCTTACTTTAATCAGTCAAACAAATATCATTTACCTAGTTCAGGGGAAAAAGTCAGCACCCTGAACTTCAGAGAATGCAAACACAAGTTACAAACACAAGTTACAAACAAACAGAAAAACAGATCAGCAGACGGCTTCCAGCATCTGACCATTACATCAGTTACCTATTCAGCTTACCAGAGAGGGAAGCACCAACATCTGGGTTTTTCTTAGCCAGGGGGCTCAA
>JAQQSU010020416.1:0-10051 GCA_028627135.1 Pseudochirops cupreus | reverse complement strand
CCCCCCTCTCTCTCTCTCTCTCTCACACACACACACACACACACACACACACACACATACACACACCCCTCTCTCTTGTCTTTTATCTATCTGTCTTCTAGCTACCAGTCTTCTTTCAGTTATCAGCTATCTATGTCTATTTCTCTCTCTCTAACATCTATCTATACGTGTATGTATATGTATATATGTCTATATATTTATATGTCTGCACATACATATATAAAAGGCATGTACAAGTGGAAGCAAGGGCAGATAATAGGGGAGGTATACAAAGTTGGGCTTGATACTACCAGAAATGTGCCAGTACTAAAGCTTAAAATGAACTAATACTGGTTTAAAAAAAAAAAGGTGAGAAAAACCAGAAAGGATTTTGAAAAAGTAAGATTGTCTTAGGGAACAAAGGATGGTTTAGAACTGTTGTTCAAGATGTATTGGACAATAACAGCAGATTCCTGAGGGAATGCTGTCAACCTTGGCCGAGTCCCTTAACTTCCCATGATGGGGCTATAGGGTCTTTGCCACAGGGTGCTCAGTACAGTTAATCATTTTGAGGTCACAATTTCTTCCTATCTACCACCTTCCTCTTCCTCCAGCTCATTCTGTTTTCTATCTGAAGCTCTGCTGGATTTAAATTTCAAGGAAAGATGCCCCTTGCAGGGTAAGCTGTTCACTTCATATCTTATCATCATGCCATTTAACCCAACCTTGGATACTTAACACCTTCCCAACACCCTCACATCCTCCTCTCCCTTGTGATTGGAGGGCTGGACAGTACAGCCCTAACCTCTTCCCAAAGCACAGGACTGGGATCTGAACTTGCCAGCTCTCTCTCCCTTTTCTGCCTGTAGATTAACTTGTTTTGAACTCCACAGAACAAAATACGCCCTCGCTGCATCACCCTCCCCACCTCACCCTTTCTGGCTTCCTTTTGGGTGTCGTCTTACCCCTTTAGACTGTAAGCTCCTTGAAGGCAGATCCTGTCTTTTCATTTGTATCCATGATGCATAACAGAATGCCTGGCACATAGTAGGTTATTAATAAATGCTAATTGAATTGAATTGTTCCTTTCCCCTCCTGACTCAGCTTCTACCTTTCCAAATTTTCCCATCATGACTTAGCTACCTTGTCAAGTTCTTCCTTAGAGGCCTTCTTGCCCTGGAACGTGGCAGTTCACTTTTTCCATTGCTGAGTCCCTATTGGGTGGCTTTGATTTTGTGGTTGGGCCCAGTCCAGTTTCATTTCTCTTGTAACTGTGCTTCTGACTTTCTGGACTTCATTCCCAAGTCTTTCCTATCCTCCCCCTCTCCCCTTTTTCGCTCTCTTTTTATGTGTTTCCTTCCCCAATTGGGATGTAAGCTCCTTGAGGATAAGCATTATCTTTCTTTTTGTTTGTATTCCTGGGGTGTATGGAGTGTTCAGGAAGACTAGTACCTCTCGTGAGGCTTGCTGAAGGCCTTTTTGGGGGCTACTCATTCATCTTTGGTGTCCAACATTTATCCAGTTCTCACCTCTGACTCCAAGTAGCTGTAGCATGTACAGCGGCCATACCCCAGTAAAACCATCTTGGCATTTGGGCTAAACCAGGCTGAGGGAAACAGACAGTCCTCAAAGCCATCAGTGACTTAGGGGAATGTCTACCCCACACATGTGATGACATGCCCTTGTGGAATGGGCAGATGAGAAAAGTTTTGAAACAGGAGATGTGGAGCACTCAGAGCTTGGTCAGATATCAAAGACGCCAAGGTCATCCAATGCATCCTAGGCCATTGCCAGTCATCGTGATTTTTGTCCTGCCACTGGCCTTTGATGACTCTGGAAGAGATAGTGAGGCTGATGACTTTGTGCAACTCTGCCTCATTTAAATCCAATTCATGAGCAAGTCAAGACATCATGATATCATTGGTCCTCTTCAGAAACAAAGGATGGACAACCACATCTATATCCCCAGAGTTTAGCATGGTACCTGGCACCTATTAAACACTTAATATTCATTGTTTTCCTATTTACCTCTACTAGTCCAGTGCCTTGAAGCCCTTCTTGTGCTTGGTTTGTGGGCATTTTGCCCACAAAATAGTTTCTGTCCCTTAGATCATTCTACCCTATTCTTCTAGGCCCACAAATCCTATCAATTGTCTTGAGAGGTCCAGGAATGTTGATGAGGAAGCCAAGGTGCATGGAGTTGGCCCCAATCAAGTTACTTCTTCCTTTGGGTGTATAAGACTCAATATTATTGAACCAATTCTATAGTAAAGTCAAAATCACCCATCCTTAGTAGACCTTGGGAGAAAGTCCCATTTCCCAAATCTTCTGGTGAATTCTCCTATCAAACCCTGGGGACAGATAATACACAGTGCCAGAAGGCCTCCTCTCCTGCTCACTATAACTGTACAATGTGCCTGTACCAGGTTAAAGTTGAAAATGGGGTAGAGAAAGGAGACATAGGACTGCCCCTTCTTCCTGAAATACAATGGTTGATTTCACCACCGCACATTTCTGACTTCCTTTTTCTGTCTCTGTCTCTGGGGAGAGGGTGATTGGGTTATGTTTGAGGGTAAAACAGATATACTCCCAGGCTTCCATAAAAGCAGAATCAGTGGCAGTTTTCTAAGTTCTAAGTTCCTCTTCCACAGGCAGTATCAGAAACAGGGCAGTCCTTGCTAGAACACCCATCCCAGTCAGGGTACTTTGCAGGATGACAAAACCAGGCAGGTTCATGCTGAGAACACAGGTTTATGGAGTGGGATCTTCCAAAAACTAGTCTTTCGGGCCTGTGGAGAGATTCATTGGGAATTCTGTCTCCTACCTTGTCAGTCTTGACACTTATCCCTCTTATCTGGCAAATGACAGAAAGCAGAGGGTTCAGCCCCAAGAGTTCACAGGCCCATCCTCAAAGGCCCTCCCATTCTGAAGTCTTGGCTATCTGTCCATCATCAGAGCTTTTTGCTTAAACTCTTAGCTGCCTTTCTCCAAACTCCTTTGCTCTGTTCCCAAAACAGGCAGTGATGTGCCCAAGGAGGTGGAGGGGTCTGGCTGGTAATGAGAAGGCCCTGGGTGGACCAAGCAGCCTGCCTGCTTAAAGGCCGAGTTCTTTGTCCACATTCCAAATGGCATTTCCTGCTTTTGGAGTGGGTGAGCGGGGCTGTTGTCACGGTTTGATGGAGTACAGTCCTGTCTTTGGATTTCTGGCTGAAAAAAAAAATCTGCTGCTAAGCATAAAATATTGCTTCCTAAATCTGAGCGTGGCCAAGTGCACTGTTAAGATATTTAGAAGGTCCTTAAATTATTTCCACTTTGAAAATATTTTTATGTCTCCCATTTTGTGAACTTCTTATGTTAGTGTATAATTGCTCTTCTGGCCTGAACCATTGACTGAGATGCTTTTCTCCTCCCACAGACAGAGGCCTAGGCTCGGGTTTTGATATTAAGAACAGATACTGAGCACTGAATAGGGCATTGTTTGAGAGCCAGATCGGTAGCTCCCTCCCGCCTTCTCTGGGGGGGCAGCCTGAGATTGGCAGTCCTCCTCGCCCCAGCCACAGCTTGGCTTTTTGTCTGATTGCTTGGTATTAGCCAGCGGGGATCATGGATTGATTACGTACAATCAACTTCAGGGTTCCCCCTCCTTCCTACTCCCCACTCCTGTACTTCCCCAGGGTCATAGGTTAAGAGAGTGAGGATCCCTGAGATGGAAGCTTGCCCTGCCTCCCCCATAGAGCCTTTGCTGATCGCTTTCAACCCTGGGTGATGCCAGAGGGATTTGAGCCAAATGTTCTCCAGAGGGTTTGGAGGCTCTAGGAGCTATCCCTTCCACTGCTTTCCTCCTAGCCCCCAAGGTTGTGTTGATCCAAATCCTAGGGACAGAATAGTCATTCTCTGTATAATGCAGAGACAGAAAGCCCTGCTCCAGTTACAAAACAGATCAATTTCCAAGGCTGACAAGATTTAGAGCTAGGAAGGGCCTTAGGGATCATCATTGTAGGCAAATCCTCCTGTTTTACCAATTAATAATAGCTAAGATTCATATAGCATTTCAAGGCTTGCAAAGAATTTTTCTATATATTGTCATATTTGAGCCTCATAACAACTCTGAGAAGCAGGTACCATTATTAATCCCAAGTTACAGAAGTGGAAACTGAGGCTCATGGAAATTAAATGATTTGCCCAGGATCATACAACTATATAAGTGTGAGATGGGGTTTGAATACAGGTCTTCCTGATGTCAAGTTCAGAGCATTGTCCACTAGGTCACAGTGCTATTGTGTATACAGAAAGTGAATGTATGCATACATATACACATACATACATACACACACATATACATACATATACACACATATATACACACATGCATACATATACACGCATATACATACATATAGACACATATAGAATACACCCATAAAATGAATGTATACATATATACACACATATACACACATATATAATACATACACAAAGTGAATATATACATACATACATACACACATACATATACATACATATACACATATAGAATACATACATAAAGTGAATGTATGCATATACACACATACATACATACACACATATACATGCATATACATGCATATAGAATACATTCATAAAGTGAATGTAAACATACATATGTACATACATACACAATACATACATATACGCACATATAGAATGCATATATATATTATAGACGTAGATACATTTTGAACATATATATACACATGCATGCACATATATGTGTATACACATGCATGCATGTACATATATATACATATATACATATATACATATATACATATATACATATATACATATATACATATACATATACATATATATATATATATATATATATATGTACCGAGGAATAATATCTATTCTTTAGTAGAGGAAACTTCTCCACATAGGGCTATATATCAAGATCACCTGGTTAAGAAACAGGCTAGGATTCAAATCCAGATCCTCTGACTCCCAACGTCCATGTTTGTTAATGTTGTTCAGTCCATTTTCAGTCCTTTCTGACTCTTCATGACCCCATTTGAGGTTTTCTTGGCAAAGATACTGGAGTGGTTTGCCATTTCCTTCTCCTGCTCAGCTTACAGATGAGGAAACTGAAGCAAACAGGGTTAAGTGACTTGCCCAGGATCATGCAGCCAGTAAGTGTCTAAGATCAGATTTGAACTCAGGAAGATGAGTCTTTGTGGCCTGACTCTAGGCTTGGTGCTTTATCCAGCGCTCCACCTAGCTGCCCACCCTTTTCCCTCACACTGAGATCAAAGACATTTGGGCTCCAAGGAAGTATAAACTAGGGAAAGTCTTTACTCTTTATTCAGAGACTTTACTCATTTTATTTGTTATTTCTTCTCTGCTTTCTTTCTGGGAATCTTATGGTGTTTGTTCATAAATGCTTGAAAAAAAAGGCCAAACTTTTGTTTGAGCTGCCCAGTCAAAGGAGGGAACAATGACAGTCTGTTGGCTTTCAGAGTGACTGACTTTGCCAAAAGAGTTTGCTTCTCCCCTCTTCTCTCTGTGGCTTAAAGTGGGCAGAGACGGACGCCAAGTCACTAACCTAAAACTCATGGCAGCTTTCGGTTAGCAGGGAGCACAGAGTCTCCACTTGGCCAGCTTCTTCTAGGAGCCCTGCCAGTGATTAGGACTGAAGATAGTATGTTTTGAATTTGCTGAGAGAGGTCTACTGCTCCAAGCTTAGTTTTAGTACATTTAAAAGCCGATCAATAACGCCTGGTTTGTAATAAGGACAATTTATGACCTGACAGGCAAAATGTAATTATAGTGGGAATTCCATACCAGAAAAAAAGGTGGTCTGAAGACTGCACTGGACAATCTGTTTGCACTCATTCCCATCCATATACATAAGTCAGTGGCTGTGCTGCTGACACATTTCTCTCTCTATCTCAGGGCTTCCCAGGAGTCTGGGAAAAGCTACTGGTGAAGAGTTTGCTCAGGAAAGCCAAGGAGGAGTCCTTTCCACCTCACATGGTGATCCAAACCTGGACTTCCTAATTCCCAAGGTTCCTTTGAGGAACAAAGTCTTAAGTCAGTGGCAGCGGCTTTAACACTTTTTTTTGAGTGTGAAGGTTCTGTTCCTCCTCTTCCTCCTCCTCCCCTTGCTCCTCCTCCTTCTCCTTTTCTTCCACTATGACTACAACACCTACTAATAGTTATGTAGAATGAAAAGCTATCAAACACCCAGTCGGAGAATAGAAGAAGTTACGTACCACATAGGATCATGATGGCATCCATGTCATCTCCATCATCCTGTCTGCTCCTGGAATCGTCTCAAAGATGCTTTCATCGGACTTGAAGGTGAGCTTACATCTCAACCTTTGTTTAGCTGTAAAAAGCAAAAAGTAAAAAACCAAATCCTAGCCATTTATTTTTACATTTACTCACCTATGGTATAAGCTGTAGGGTCTTAAATAGAAAAGAAAAATAACAGGATAGTGATTTATTCTAGGATTGTTTTTAACTAAACTCCATCAAAAAAAAATGAGAATGAAAAAAGATAATCCAAATAATCATAGTTTTGGTCCCAAACTGGTGACTTAACTGACACAGAACTCTCTCCGTCATTACAGAATTGTGACTTCTCTGCAGTTTGGATTCTCAGAATTTTCTGGAGGCAGAGACGTTAAGTGATAAGTAATAACTAGCATTTTCATAGCATCTTGCAGTTTACAAAGCACTTTACATATGTTAGCTCATTTGATTCCCAAGGGTCACACAGTCAGTATGGATCTGAAGTAGGACTTGAATTCAGATCTTCTGGAACTCAAGGCTAGCTTTCATTCCACTAAGTCACACTATTTCACTATTAATGGCAACAACAATGATGACAAAGATTGTAGTGGTTGTTCCATCATTTCAATTGAGTCTGACTCCCCATGATCCCATTTGGGGTATTCTTGGCAAAGATGCTGGACTGGTTTGCCATTTCCTTCTCCAGTTTGCTTCATACAGGAGGAAAGTGAGGCAAACAGGATTAAGTGACTTGCCCAGGATCATACAGCTAGCAAGTGTCTGAGGCTGGATTTGAATTCAAGAACATGTCTTCTTAATTCCAAGCCCAGTGCTCTTTCCACTGTGCCACCTACGCTTCCATTGACAAAGACCATGAGGGCTCCAATCCTGCCTCAGATATCATCTAGTTGTATGTTTCTTTGGCAAGCACTCAATCTCCCTGAGTCAAAACCTGGAAAGACTTACATTAATTGATGCTGAGTGAAATGAGTAGAACAAGGAGAACATTGTACCCAGTACTAGTAACACTGTGCACTGATCAACTATAATAGACTTACTTCTTCTCAGCAATACAATGATCCTAGACAATTCCAAAAGACTCATGATGGGAAATGCCATCCACATCCAGAGAAAGAACTATGGAGTCTCAATGCAGAGTGAAGCAGACTATTTTCACTATTTTTTGTGTGTGGCTTTCCCCTTTTATTCTCTTTTTCCTTTCACAACATGACTAATGTGGAAATATGTTTCCATTATTGCACGTGTATAACCTGTATCAGATTGCTTGCAATCTTGGGGAGGGGAGAGCTAAGGGAGGAAAGGAGAAAAATCTGGAACTCAAAATCTTATAAAAGTGAATGTTGAGAACTATCTTTGCATGTAACTGGGGAAAAAAAAATTAAATACTATTTCCAAAAAAAAAATCTACCCAAGTGTCATTTATCGTATTTGTAAAATGAGAATAATTGCATTTACCTTTCAGATTTGTTGTAGGGATAAATTAAGTAATAGGATTGCTATGTAAACTCTGACGAATGACATAGGATCATAGCTGAACAGCATGAAAGGACCTTAGAGACACGAATTTTATGGATAATGAAATGTTCTCTTTTTCTTCCTCCTCTTCTTCCTCCCCTTCCTCTTTCTCCTCCTCCTTCTCTCCCCCACCTTTCCTTTTCTTCTTCTTCCTCCTCCTCCCATCCCCTCCTTTGCAGCAGGAGTATCTTTTCCTCATTTTTTGGTATGGGATTCATATAGAACTGGTCCTGCTAAAATAAATTTTGGCTCTAAATCCTGGGTCTTCATGAAACCTATTTAAAGTACGAGAATTTTTCCATTCTTTTAATATATTCTCCTCTTGGTAGTATCTTGAGAATTAATTCTCTTAAAGATTGTGCTGTCGTCAGCATAGATTTCTTCCATGTGAATCTGTTCAGCTCCTGCCTCTTCTGACTTTATTATTTTTTAATATATAAATTTTATTGGTGTGTTTTGTTTTTACTTCAGTTATTGAAATTTAATATGGATAAATGCAATAAAATATAAAATTATCATAACTCGGATTTTGTTATTATTACATAAAAATGTGGTTCATCTGTTTCACTTTATTTTGTAACTGCAGTTTTGCTGAAACTGTTAATTCTTTCAATTAGTATCTTTTCTGATTCATGGTGTTAGCAAAGAGGAAGAATTTTATCTCTTGTTTACTTTACACCTTTCTCTTTTTTTTATTGCTACTGTTTACATTTCCAAAACTACATCAAACAATATCATAGACTATGGCCATCCCTACTTTGCTCCTGTATCTATGGGGCAAGCTTCTAATTTATTTATTTAGATACTTTTATGTTGTTAACACCCGCCCTCATGCTTATACTTTGTAGGGTTTTTAGCATTAACAAGTCTCGCATTTTGTTAAAGGCTTTTTCTTCTTCTATCGAGTTAATCATGTGGTTTGAAATATTTTTGTGAATATTGATACCAATTGTTCTTTAAAAGTTTGATAGGCTTCTTCTGTGAACCCATCAGGCCCAAGAGAATTTTGGTTTTCATTTTTCTTTTCAATCACTTTACCCCTTTTTGGTAATTCCTTTAGTTAGTTCTTGTTTTTTTCTTCTGAAATTAGATCATTTGAAATTTCTATTTGGTCTTCTGTTCCACTGAGTATTTTATGAAGATATTCTTCTATTTAAAAATACACATTCATTTCATTAGTCTTCCCTTCTATTTTAATGTATTTTTAGAGATTTTTCTCTAAATTTCTCCCCTGAGGATTGATTTAGCTGCATCCCAGAAATTTTGGTATGTTGTTTCATCATTATAATTTTCTTTCACAAGATTGCTTTTCCTTGATTTGTTCTTTGACCCACTCATTTAGGATTTCATTGTTAAATCTCCCTGTGGGTCTGTGTCCTGTGTTTGTGCTTCCTGAACTGAGGACTATTTTTATTGCATTAGGGCCATGACTTTCTCTTCTGCAATGGTCTAATCAGTCCAGAGTTCAATTATTTCTCTGCTCTGTCTCTCTCTGATCCTATCCTTAAACTTGCTCCCACTAGACAATTCTTACAGCACCACATACACATTTCTAGCTTCTTTGTGAGCTTCCTTTCATATACTATGGAATTCAGCAAGCATTTATTCTGTCCACCTACTCTTTGTCAAGCATTGGGAATTCCAAACAAACCAACCTCTACCCTCAATGGGTTTACATTCTTCTGGGAGAGCAGGAGAGAAACCAACACCTATGTAGATAAATAAATACAAAATCTATAAAGAGGGGCAGCTAGGTGACGCAATGGATAGAGTACCATGCCTGGATTTAGGAAAACTCATCTTCCTGAGTTCAAAACTTGACAGACTAGCCCAATAGGTTCAAACCAGCAAGAGGAAAATGAATAGGGTAAGACCTGTACTTAGCTTTAAAGAATCAATTGGTTACATGCAGAATGGGATAGATGTGGGTTGATAGCAGTTACTTTGAAAAATCTTGAGTCTGCATAAGAAAAAATGCTACAGATCTCAAATAATATGAGAAAGACAAATTGAAACAATATTGTAGTTTTGCCTCACATACAGCAAACTGGCGAATGTATGAAAACATTAATAGGACCTCTGGAAAGATAGAAACACTAATACACTATTGGTGAAACTATTAATTACTCTCACTGTTTTTTATGTAAAACAACTTTGAATCTATGCCTGATAAGTGACTGACTTGTTCATACTCCTTGACCCAGCACTCTCACTGTGGTACATTTACCCTAAAGTAGCCAAAGACAGAGGGAAAGGTCCT
>JAQQSU010020415.1:0-10051 GCA_028627135.1 Pseudochirops cupreus | reverse complement strand
TACAATGTGAAAGTATTTGCAGATCCTATACATGATTGCACGCCACCATGGGAGGGGGTGGAAGGGAGGGGAGAAAATCTGAAACTCAAGTGATTGTGGAACTGAATCTTGTAAATTAAAAGTAAATGAGTAAATAAAAAAAATTAATTAATAAAAAAAAAAGATTTAGATCTATTATCACGTCTTATAGGAAGATTTTCACTGACCCTTTCCACAACTGCTAGTTTAGTTGCACCCTTAAATCTAGATTTCTCTTTTAACTGATGAATAGTGAATAAATTTCCTCCTCATTAGGATGTGAGCACCTTGAAGATGGTGTCTGGTTTAGCATTTTTCTTTGTACTCTCCATTTTTATTTAGCACAAGAGCTAGAACTTAGTAAGTCCTTAATGAATGTTTCTTGACTTTAGAGACAGAGGACTTGATTTTTAATTAGTAATGTTTTAATACAGTGAGATGATTCTATGGATTCCAATAGAGTTAATCTCCTTCAATTCCTTCTTAAATCCTGACCCTCTTGGTTGTTGTTAGTTTTCTGTGGCAAGTTCCCACATTAAATTTTTTCTTTTAATTCCTGCCACATAGGAAGTACTTAATAAATGATTTTTTTGATTTTCCTCTAAGGTGGACATTGCAGAATTACCAGGATTCAAAAGTCTTTTAGACTGTGAGAAATTTAATGGTTTATCACTTTCCCACACTGAATATAGGATTTCCTAGTAAAATTTCCAGAAATTCAGTAAAGGTACAATGTTACTTCAGAAAACAAAAGGGGGCTGTGTCTTTGAACATTCAATCTCTAAATTTCTTCTTGTGAATAATAAATAAATTCTCAGGAGCCCAAACTATTATCTGGTAGCTGTTTTTGAAGAATATGAGGTTGAGAAATTCTTTATTATGTGTTTCACTGTGGTGGGACTGGTGACAAAAGACGAACTGGTTTCTAGACAAATAACAGATTTTTTATGACCAAACATATCCAAGCAAAGTCACCCAGACCCTTTGGCTACTCAAATCATCATTAATATAGACAGAGAAGAGTAATTCCTGCACTAGGCTGATAAAGGATTGGACATAAGGATTCCTCAATGCTTCTGAATTGAGTTTAGGGGAGTTAAGTACATCCATTGAGGAAATCATATATCCTTAAGATATAGAAGTCAGCTATTCTCCTTAATGAATAGTCTTCATGAGTTGCTATAGCATAGATAGATAGACAAACATATATGTATATATACACATATATATAGCATATGTATTTTTGTATATATACATACATATACATATAGACATACATATGTACATACTAGGTCAGTGGTTCTCAACTCGCCTAATGCTGCAACCCTGTAATACTCGTATGTGGGCATATCTGCATGTGGGCAGACCCGCCTGGAGATGGATAGAGGAGTGGTGTCTTGGTTCCTAAGACCATTGGAAATATGTGTTTTCCGATGGTCTTAGGCAACCCCTGTGACCCCTGTGAAAGGGTCATTGGACCCCCAAAAGGGTTGCAACCCACAGGTTGAGAACCACTGCACTAAGTGGCATATTGTATAGAATACTGTACTTAGAATCAGGAAGAACTGAGTTCACATCTTTCCTCAGATGCATGATGAATGGATCACTCAGTTTCCTCATCTATAAAATAGCATCTACCTCCCAAGGAGGTTGTGAGTGTGAAATGAGAGAATATATGCAAAAAGCTTTACAAACCTTAAATTGTTAACTATTACTGTCATATAATTTTATGAAAGGCAGTGTGGCAGCAGATAGAGAATAGGCTCAGAACCATGAATTCCTGGTTTCAAGGTCTGTATTTGACACGTTAGCTGTGTAAGCCTTGGAAAGGTATTTAATCTTTCAATGCTTAAGATAACTCTCTAAGACCATGAATTAGAGAGAAGGTACTGACGTGCATTAATAACTTTCTCACCTGCATCTTCCTACATTAATATATCCATAGGTCTAGTCTCTATCCTTGTATAGGATATGGGAGTTAGGTGGTACAATGGATAAAGTGCTGATGATGGATACATGAAAAATTGAGTCCAGATCTTGCTTTAGACTTTTAAAGGCTCTGTGACCTTCAGAAAATCATCTAACCTCTCCTCCCTCATTTACAAAATGAGAGTATTTACAAAATGAGAGGAGTAATAGCACCTACTCCATAAGGTTGCTAAAGATCAGAATAAATAATATATGTGAAGTGTTTTAGAAACCTGAAAGTGCTATTTGTGCTATTTACCTATATATCATTTAGAAGACAACCCTCCAACCAACTGGTGATGTGCTTCTGTGTGCTTAGCTTCTGTAGAAGCATATTTTAAAAGAGTTTTAAAAAAAACTCCCCAATTTAGTCCAACTCAAATATCAAGGAAGAATATTTTCTCTACTCTAAACCTGCTCCAGACTTTTCCCATGTGGAAAGTGAGTAGATCAATCACTAAGGTCCCAGAAAATGGATTAAGGATAGAAGCTAAACTTAGTTCTTGCCTTCCCATCCTCCTTAAGGGATTGTTACCATGACCCACCTAAGATCAGTGTACTCATGGAGGAAATATGTTCAGTCCTTGAAGAGATTAGTCAAGGAAAGAATCCAGAAGTTTTAATAGATTAAGCAAATATTGTTAATTATTGACTTTATTATTATTGTATTTATAAAATAAAAAATAAATTTGCTATTATTAACATTAACTAGAATGTTAATCTCAAACTGTATTTAACATATTATAAATTTTTAACTCGTTCAAGATTCCTATAAATGTTACCTCAAGTCATTTTGGGGTAGAGGGATATATCCAAAAGTCTCCATTGGGACATATTCTCATTCTCATCCTCTCCTCTCCTCCCTCTCTCTCTCTGTCTCTCTCTCTGTCTCTCTTTCTGTCTCTGTCTCTGTCTCTCTCTCTCTCTCTCTCTCTTCTTCCTCTCCCTCCCCCACCTAGAAATACATGAACATAGAATAATGTTTAAATTCTTACAAACTTTTGCCTAAAATTCAGAACATAGCATAAATGCATTTCTTCTACATTAGTCTATCATGAGTCTACACTCTACAAGAATGTAATTATTAACATAAAAAGGGATTTAGTGATGGGCTACAGTTTGGGATCATTGATACAAGCTAGCCTAATTTCTACTTCCCATTGAAATTGGGGTAGCTGGATATGTAGAAGAAAAAAGTATTTAAAGAGGTCTTTTAAATCATAGCAGTTTTGAATCTAAAAGGTATGGGTTTTGGTGTGGTGGGAATGTAGAAATTACTATTGTCACAATATATATTGGAGAGGCAATGCAAACAGTGTGGAGTTTAGCATCAAAATGTCTTCATTTCAGTCCTTGATTTTCTATTTAGTAGTCAATGTGATCCTGGGCAAGTCCCTTAACTTTCTGAGGAACTTCCTCTTCCATAATATTGGAAAATAATGCTTAGGATCACAACCTCACAGGACTGTCGCAGAAGAAAACCTGAAATAATATGGGATTGCTTCATAACCCCAAAGTGCTATAAAATGTGGAGTATTGATTCATCTGAGGTGCCAAAAACTCACTCATTTTAGTGTCTTTGCTAGAAAAAAAATCCCTACTTCTGAACTACAAGAAATCAATATTGCAGTACTTAAGCCATAGAGATGTAATATAAATTAAAATAAATAAAACAAAATCAGAGTGTTTAGAGATGGAAATCCTCTAGTCCAGTCTTTTGTTCTAGATACTTTCTACAAAAGACTAGGACCAACTGAATCAGTTCTGAAAGTTCTTTCGTATTCAAGGAAAGGAGCTAAAATTGAGTGCTATAATGGAGCTGATACTCATTATTTTTAGTTTATGTTAATTGAATAAAATCAATAAGTAACAAGTGATGAGTAATGAATTAGTTCATTTTTCCCCTTATTTATTAACTTGGAAAGAGGTGAACACCCTGAAGCTCCATTTGGATGAACACCAACAACACTTGTCAATGTGAACTTTGCAAAGCATTTTACAAATGGAAAGAGGGGAAAAAATCTTCAGAAGATATGGCCAGGTTATATTTCTACCATGTTGGCTTATCAATTGCCATTTTAGAAGTATTCTATTACTAATAACAATGCATGGCTTTATATTTTGTTAATAACCAGAACTGACCATTTTTTTTCTCCCACCATATTTAGTCATATTGTTTATCGCTTGTTAAATATGACAAAGTAAGGAAACAAAAGGAGAAACTTATTATTTCACAAATCCTGAATGTGTGATTGTTGTAGATTGCAAGGAAGCAATGGAAAGAGAAACTGGGCTTGGAATCAGAAAACCTGGATTCAAGACTAAGTTATATTCTTTTCTAGCTTGGAGATTTTGGAAAAATCAATGATCCACAATTCAACCAAACTGACCTTTTTGTTGTTCCTCATTGGTAACAATCCATCTTCATTTCAAGTCTGAAACATACTCCTTCCTTACCTTCATCTTATAGAATCATTCCTTTTGGTCAAAATACAGCTTAATTACCGCCTCCTACATTAGGGCTTCTTAAACTTTTTTCCACTTGCAACCGCCTTTCATGTTTTGGGAATGTTTGTTAGCATTGTGTGGTCTAAGGGCAGGCATGTACCATGCAAATTGTGCATACTTTGTGTTCAGAACCAAGGCTGCAGTAAAGTTGGGCAATGCAACCAGGCAAGCAGTGCCAGAAACATCTCAGATTCATTACATGTTTGATTTTGAATTAATTTTTGGTCACTGCACATTCAGAAATCTTTTATTGTTGCCAAATTTTTTACAACTCTATATGGGGTTGCAACCCACACATTAAGAGGCACCTTTCTAAATGAGATGTTTCCTAAATCCTCATGTTGATCCTCTTCGGGAATGAAGGACAACAACCATATATGTATATATGTTTCTGTGTATCTATATATACATTAACATATATGTATATATGCCTACTACAAAATAGGTATTCTTGACATATATAGATATAGACACACAGATATAAATATGTAAGGTAGGTGAAATGAGACCAAATGAATTTTTGAAAGCATTTATGAAATGCTTATGTTCTGCAAGGCACAAATGCTTTTTTGAAAAATTAATTTGCTCTCAGTTTCCTTATTTGTAAATTAAGGGTCATTATATTTAGTTAAGTTGCCTCATAAGGTTATTGAGAGGATTAAATGAGGTTATTTCTACAAGGGACTATTTAGATGTCATGTCATGTAACTATAGGTTATTCAAAATTTTAACATATCAATAGATTTCTCCCATGTGGGCCCTTCTATTTTCTCTCCATATCTTATGTTTCTGTAGCAAACAAACAAAAAAAGCCCACAATCACTTCATGACCAACCATCTGGTGATGAGCCTAGTGGTGAAATAGGATCACTCTCTGTAGTTACCATTAGGGACCAAGATTAGAATTCTGATTTTGTGTGTTTAATGTTGGACTAGTCACATTTTGCTCTCTGAGCTTTAGTTTGTATAAAATTAGGAAACTGAACTTGAATATCACCATGACTCTTCCAGCTCTAAATCTCTGACTTTATATTCTCTCTGTACTTGGTAACACAGACTGTCAGAGGATACTCATGGAACCTTTACCAATGAATTGCTTAGAACCTATTTCTTTTGGTATGACCTACCAGAGACTGTTTTCCCCTATAATAGGGCATGGAGTCCTTTCCACAACACTAGAAAACATTTGAGTGGTGGTATAGGCCACCAGAACATTATTTTGGGGATCACAGGCTGCTGAGGATTAGTGACTTTGAGATCTGCATAAGAGGATGAATTTTAATTCTGATGAAAGTAATAAGTATCTTGAAATGTTTGAAAATTTATTGAAGGGAGATAAAAGTCATGTGGTTTTGCTAAGAAAAGCTAGTTCATGTGCGATCAAGAATACCAAATGGATTTCAAAGAAGTGCTAAAATCTATAACTTTATGCAAGGAATTCATCAATTATTATTTTATCTTTTATTTTTAGTGGATAGAATGATCTTGGCAGGGCTGCTTTTCTTCCTCAAGTTTTTTTTTTTATCTTAGAAGATGTTTAAATAACAGCTATCCTAAGTAACAGCCACCATTTTCTTTTATCTGCTGTTTATGGCATTTTGATATTTAATACTGGCCAAATGAGGACTATTACATAATGGAGTCTTCAATGCACACACAATTTTTTCTTCTTCTAGAATGCATTATAGAGAAAAAATAGAAAGTACTCTGAGTAGTTGAATACTTTAATCCTTCCATCCAAAAAAGGAAAAGATGAAATAAAACTGCTACTATATCATCTAACAATATTGTCTTCTATACTATCTAAAACATGCAATAATATTTCAGGACAATAGCATGAGTAAGCATCTGCCAAGCATTTGTGTATATAATATAATAAACTATGATCCAACATATATATAATATAAATAATATGACATAAATGTAATGCTGCTTGGGGTGGGGAATTATCTGTTAATTTTTGCTCTTCAAAAAAGGAGTTGTGTCTGGAAGGCTTATTTAGAGACTGAAATAGAAAAGAAGACTTTGGAAATGAACATTTTGGGGGGATAAAAGAAGGTAGTTTTGTTGCTGTCTCCCTTTCTATCAACCATTTCCAAATTAGGTGAAGGCATGCCCCCCCAGCTTCAAATTTCTTTAATAAAAATCCATTTTGATGCCAATTTCAACTTTCCAGAGGTACCTCCAAAATAAATAAAGTAATCAGACATCAATTCCTTGACCCTCATGGGTATTGGTTCACTTAATAAAAATACAGTATCATGTCATAGCACTTGACTTGGCGTCAGCAGAAAGAGTTACATGACCTGTCTCTGATACTTGCTTGTTAAGTGACCTTGGCCAAGTCATTTAACTTCCCTGGGTCATATTGCTGTCATGTATAAAATGACAAAAACAAAATTTGCACTAAAGCCTCACAGGATCATTGAGAAGAAATGTTTCCATTTCAATGCCATGATATGTGATTATAAGGGTGGTAAAGTGGATACTATACTGAACTTGGAATTCATTGGAATACATCTTCTGACAATTTCTCTCTGAATATCTATTTTCTCATCTATAAAATAGGGATGAAAAATTCTCTTAAGGTTAAGATTGTTGTAAGACTGAACCAAGTACTTTACAAACAAATAAACCATATATAAATATATTAGTTGTTATTTTTACTTAACTCATCCACAAAAACTCAATAGAAATGGAGTCTCTAATTCTAAAAGAAAGGCCACAAATTTTCCATTTGACAAAGAGAGTGATGCAAATATCATACGCCTGGAAAAGTGAACATTTGATCTTGATTACGTGTCACTAATTAACTACCTGTCTGACTCTGGGCAAATAGTCTCAAAGTTTACAAACTAACTAGTGAGTTTGCTCATTTTATTCCCCTAGCAACCCCATACGGTAAACACTACAGACAAAACTTTCTCTTTCTAATATATTTAGAAACTAAATATAGAGATTGAAAGATTCCCCTATAGTAATACATCTAGCAAGTATCAGACACCAGATCTGAACCCGTTTGCCTTCTGACTACATGATCTTTACATTATATAGGATCATAGTTCTATATATTGTTGGAAATTGCTTAATATCTCAGCCTCATTTTCTTTGTCTATAAAATAAGGTTAGACCAAGTAACACTAAAATCCTCCCATCTCAAAAATTCTTATAGTCCAGTCTGACACAAGGGGAGGTACCATAGACATAGAGCAGGATTGCCACCTAGTGTCAGACTATTTTCCAAAGTTATGAATAGGGAAGATACAGTTTTTTATTTTTCTCACTTTCTCAGTTCTACTTAAATTAATTCCTATGAGATTTTTTTTTCTTTTCATTCTCAATTTAAAAATCCTTTGCTTAAAAATATGACCACATATGTATTAATAGGCTTATATAAAAAGTCTTGTTTAGGAGTCTTCCTAAAATCATAGAGGAATATCTCTCTGCCCCCCCCCAAAAAAGGAAAAATATAATAATGACTAAAACTTGCAGTATCAGTTTTGTGTCTTCTTACGTGTATTTGCAAAGAAGAAAATATTTTAGCTTTTGACATTACTGAATTTATTCCAGTTATAGTTTTTATACTATTTCTATATTATATTTCATAATTGATGAATATGCAGATATGGTTTTAAGTGATAAGAAAATGTTTATATTTAATACTTTTTTTTTCCTTTTGCAGCTGATTATGCTTTCTGTAACAGACCTCTGGTTCTGATTTATTTTTAAATCCATGTCAACATATCTGCGAGTAGTTCCTTCTACTACGTATCTCTCAATTTGGAATGCCAATAGCACATAGCAAATGGTGCATCCTTTAACCGGAGGCAAGTCTAATTATAAATCTCTACAGAAAGGTTTAAATATATCAATAGATTATGTGATTAACAGTATTGAATATAATTTACAAAGCTAGAGAAGAAAAATGTTGACTTGGTATTTTTCAACTTTTTGGTGGAAAGTATTTCTTTGGACTTTTGTGTTTTTACCTTTCTTAGTAGCCCCAGTATTTAGCACAGGGCCCAGTATACAATAGGCAGTTTATACATGTCTATGAGATTTGGTTTGCATTTATATAAGTAATAACTATCTTTTCATGACATGAAATTTATTCTTCAGTGTTATAATCTTCTGAAAATCAAAGGCATCATTAGGCAGATTTTTAATTATAATAACTTTCATTTATATCGTATATTGCATACACTATTTCACTTCTTCATAACTGCCTTGTGCAATAAGCACTATAACTATCATCATTTTCTCTTACGAATAGGAAAATTAGAGTCCAAGAAATTAAGTGATTTGTTTGTGGTCACAGAGTAAGTTGGGTCAGAGGCAAAATTATTTCCAGGCTTCTTCTAACAGCAAGTTCCAAGTTTATTTCTTTGCTTCATACTACTTCTTAAACAAGAAAATTGTTACAAATTCCTTCTTTTTTGTTAGATAATTGAGAGATATAGTGGACAACATGTTGTACTTCAAGTCAGAAAGACTTGAGTTGAAATTCTGCCTAAGGCACTTACTATCTCTCACAACCCTGTGCACTTGCTTTTTCTGAGTTTCCTCATCTGTAAAAGTAGAATAAGAGCACCTTGCTCACTGGGTTGTTATATGTTTGTATTTGAAAAAAATATAAAACACTTTGCAAGCCTTAAAGCCTCATACTAATGACTATTAAAATCATTACAATTTAGTAGTCAAGTACTAGAGCCTATATGTGTGCATTAACAAGGAATTCTTTTCATCCAATAATTATATTCATTCAAATTTCAGTCTTGTACAGAATCTTGGATACCATTTAGTCCAATATGTACTTGCATAAGAATCCCTTCAACAACTTATCTCAAAGTGGTCATCCAATCTCAATTTGAAGAACTCTGGTTTGGCGAGTGTATATGTGTGTGTATGTGTGTGTGTGTGTGTGTGTGTGTGTGTGTGTATTGAAGGATGGTGGTCCATTTTACTACTGAAATGACTAACTCTTTGGCAGTTTTCCCTTCAGAAAACTTAAATCTTAAAGTTGCCTGGATGAAAATTTCCACCCTCTAGAGTGAAAGACAATGTTATTAATTTCTCTTCTAAATAAGAGTGTTTCCAACACTTGAAGACAGAAATTCTGTGTGCCATTTTCCTGTCCCACTCTACTCCACCCCACCCCAAGAAGTGTCATCTTTTTTCTTTTTTTTTTAAATTTTTTTTATTTACTCATTTACTTTTAATTTACAAGATTCTGTTCCACAATCACTTGAGTTTCAGATTTTCTCCCCTCCCTTCCCCCCCAACATGGTGGCATGCAATCATGTATAGGATCTGCAAATACTTTCACATTGTACAATAGTTTGGTCATATAGAAGGGTTGTAACCAATGAGTGATTGCTGGGAAAAGAAAAAAAAAAAGCAAAACCAGACATGAAAGAACGATAACGAGTTTTGCTTCAGTCTCCATTTAAACTATAGTCTTTCTGTATCTTTCTCTGAGTTTAGGTATCTCCTTCCATCCTGAGGCTTGTAGAGTTGTCTTTAGCTGTGCATTGTTGAGGATAGTCCAGTTTATCAA
>JAQQSU010020414.1:0-10051 GCA_028627135.1 Pseudochirops cupreus | reverse complement strand
GGTCAGTGGTTTTTTCGAGGAGATATTTCACATTGCTCTCTATTTTTTCATTTGTTTGGATCTGGTTGATAGCACCTTGATTTTTCATTAAGTCATTTACTTCCATTTGCTCCACTCTAATTTTGACAGAATTATTTTCTTCAGAGTGCTTTTGAGATTCTTTCTCCATCTGGCAAAGTCGACTTTTTAAGGCATTCTTCTCCTCATTGGCTTTTTGGGCCTCTTTTGTCATTTGAGTTAATCTATTTTTTAGGGTGTTGATTTCTTCAGTCAGATTGCTGACTCTCTTTTCATGATTTTGTTGCAACAATCTTATTTCTCTTCCCAATTTTTCTTCCACTTCTCTTATTTGGTTTTCAAAATCCTTCTTCAGCTCATCGCTAGCTTTAAGGCATTTGTCATGTTTATTGGAAGCCCCTGGTGGGGGAGCTCTGGCTGCTCTATCCTCCTCCCTCTCTCTCCCATGATCTTTCTTTTCCCCAAAGAAGGAATCTAGGCTTTGGTTGCTGTTCTTACTTTGCTTGTTATGCTTATTCTTACTCATGGTTGGTCAGTCCGTGATTTTTTTTTTAAGTCTCTGTGGGGCTCTGCTTCCAGAAGGGAAAACTCTGTCCGAAATCACTGGGGTCCTCCTGGCTGCCATAGCTCTCAGGAAGGTGCTGGTCCCTTTCCTACTTACTTCTAGCTCACTGGATATTGAAGACTCACAGTACTGAAGCCTAAGACCACGATCCAGATCCAGGCCGCTCAATGCGAGAGCTCTTGGCCTCTGAACGATGGCTTAGTCCCCCTGCTGTCTGCAGGCTGTGGGCGTGGAAGCTGCAATGTGGAGGCGGGTACAGAACCTCTGCCTTTCACTTTCCTGCCCTGGAGGCCTTTTGGCCAGACAGCTTTTCTTCCTTGATTTCACAAGCTCCACTGACCTAGTTCTGAACACTACCCGCAGCTGCCACTAATCTGCTCACCTCGGCTCCTCACGTCCAGCCACCCCCAGGGCTCAGCCAGGGCTTCAGGCCAGGCTGGTTTCGGTTCACAGTGCTGATATGGTTCCTTGTAGCTGAGCTGACTTTAGTGGAAAGTATATTTTTGTGCATTTTGGAGTTCTAGGATTAGTTTAGAGTCATATTTTATGGGTATTTTGGCATGGCTATGTGAGAGCTGCGATATGTTGCTGCTCCTACACCACCATCTTCTCCATGATAATTTCTTGAAAGATGATAGCTAGGTTCTTTTTTTTTTTTTACCTTTATTTGGATGGGGTAAGGCAGCTCAACTGGGGATAAGTGACATACCCAAGGTCACACAGCTAGTAAGTGGTAAGTGTCTGAGCTCAGACTTGAACTCGGTTACTCCTGACTCCTGGGCCAGTGCTCTATTCACTGTGCCACCTAGCTGCCCCTCTTTTTTGATCATGACTTTCAGGTAGTCTTAAAATTCTTAAATTTTCTCTCCTGGATCTATTTTCCAGGTGAGTGATTTTTTCCAATGAGATATTTCACATTGCCTTCTATTTTTTCATTTGTTTGTATCTGTTTTATGGTATCCTGATTTCTCCTCAAGTCATTAGCTTCCATTTGCTCCAGTCTAATTCTGAAGGAATTATTCTCTTCAGTGACCTTTTGGAATTCCTTTTCCATCTGGCAAATGAGGCTTTTTTTTTGAGGCATTCTTCTCCTCATTGGCTTTTTGGACCTCTTTTGCCATTTGAGTTCGTCTATTTTTTAAGGTGTTATTTTCTTCAGGAAGGTTGTTGACTTGCTTTTCATGATTTTCTTGCATCATTTTCATTTCCCTTCACAAGTTTTTTCTCCATTTCTCCTCCTTGATTTTCAAAATCCTTCTTGAGCTCCTCCATGGCATGTAACCAGTTCATATTTTTCTTGGAAGCTTTTGATGCAGGAGTTCTGATTTTGTTGCCTTACTCCCATTCCATGCTTTGATCCTTTTTGTCCTCAAAAAAGGAATCTAAGTTTTGATTACTCTGCTTGCTCATGTTGCCAGTCAATTACTTGACTTTTGAGCTCTTTGCCATGGTAGAACTCTGCTTCCAGAGAAGAGAGCCTTGTCCCAAATCACTGGGGTTTTTGCATCTCCCAGAGCTATTAGGAGGGCACCCTCTCTACAGTCCCAAAAAGCTCTGGCCCACTGGCCACATACCACAGGACTTCCACCTAAGACAGTGAACCAGATCCAAGCAGTTTAAAGCAAGAACAATTACCCTCTGAATGATTGCTTCATCCCCTTATGACCTGCAGGCCAGGAGCTCTGGAGGCAGCCACTCCAGGCAGTAGCTGCAGGTGCTGTGACTCCACTACCTCTTACCCTGGAGGCAGGGGCAGGACTGCACCCTTCCTTTCCAACAGAGTTGTGAACTGAACTTTTACTTGCTCTTTGGAGTTTATGGGTTGATGAGTCTGGAAACAGCCACAGCTGCTGGTGATTCATTTTCCCGAAGTCTTGCTCTGGCAGCCACTGGTCAGGGCTGCCTGAGACCAAAACCATGTGGCTCATGGGAGTTTGTGCTCTGCTCCAGTCTGTGCTGTGATGGACTCTTCCTATAGGCCTTCTGGGCTGCCTTCAGTGGGAGATTTGTTTCTCTCTGTCACTTTATGGGTTCGGTGGCTCTAAAGTTTGTTTACAATCATATTTTATAGGTATTTGAGGTGGTTGTGGGGGGGAGCTCACAGAATTTCCTGCTCCTACACTGCCATCTTGGCTCCACCCCCCACAACTTTTAAAGAATTACTTTCTTCACTGAACTTTTTTACTTCCTTTTCCATTTGACCAATTAAAATTTTTCAGGAGTTCTTCTCTTCAGTGTATCAATTTTTCCTCTACCTGACTTACTTGATTTTCAAAGTCGTTTTTGAACTCTTCAATATCCTGACACTAATTTATATTTTTCTTTGAATGCTGGCCTTTGACTGTTAGAACTTTGACTTTGTTGTCTTCTCAGTGTGTTTTGATTTTCCTTTTCACAATAGTAACTTTCCATTGTCAGTATTTTTTTTTCTGTCATTTGCTCATTTTCTGGCCTATTTCTTGACTTTTAAATCTGTGGTAAAGTGGAGCTCTGCTTGCAGGGTATAGGACACATTGTACTAAAGTTTAGGGATTTTGTGCAGCTGTTTGCAGAGATACTTCTAGGGACCTGTAAGCTTTTAGTTCTTCCAAGGTGGGATGATCTATGGAGAGATGTGTTTACTACTCTTCTGGCTTGTGCTCTGCTTTGTGAGTGACCACAAGCAATCTTTTCAAACCTGGAATGGTGACCAGGGTACCTGCTCTCCCTGCAGCTGCAAGCTCGGCTGTTCTAGTGCTCCTCCTGGCACTGGGACTAAAACCCAGGTCTGCAACTCAGATTGAAATATGGGCAATGGAACAGTCCTGCCCCTGATGCCAGAAGAGGGACTCCTGTAAATCTCCTCACCTGTTCTCTCATTCCCTTACCATCTGCCAGCTAAGAATTCTGGAAACTATCACTACCACTGTTTCAATTGCCCCAGACCCGCTCCAGGTTTGTTGAGGCCTTGTCTGCACTGGTGTGGGCTCTCACCCAGGTCTAAAAGACCTTTCCTATGGAGGGTCTAAATTGTCTTGGGTTCAAAAATTGTTTAATTACATCTTTTTGTGTGTTCTGCCACTCTAGAATTTGTTTAGGTTCATTATTTAAAAGCATTTGGAATGGTTTAGGGGAGATCTCAGGTGAGTCTCTGCCTTTACTCCACTGTGGAGAGCAATTTGGAACTATGCCCAGAAAGCTATTAAACTGTGTATACCCTTTGGTCCAGTGATACCAGTACTAGGTTTCATACAGAAAAAGAGATAAAAGAAATCGGAAAGTGATCTATATGTGCAAAAATTTCTATAGTATCTCTTTTTCACTGTGGCAAAGAATTAGAAACTGAGGGAGTACACATTGATCAGGGAATAGCTGAAAAAATTGTTCTATAAATAAGGTAGAATATTATGGTTTTGTAAGAAATGATGGAGACAGTTTCAGGGAAACCTGAAGTGAGAAGAACCAAAGGAATAATTCATAAAATAACAAAAATACCACAAATTGTAACTATGAACAATTTTTAACAACTTAGGAACTGTGATAAACACAATTCCAGGGGATTCATGATGGAATATGCAATCCTCCTCCATATGGAGAAATGAGTAATAGATTTGGATTGCATTTGAGGTGTGTATATGTATATATGTGTATATGTATGTCTAATATACATACATATGTATGTGTATGTGTGTGTGTGTGTATATATATGTATATATATGTGTGTGTATATATATATATATATATATATATATATATTTATATAACTATAGCAAAACACACAGGAGTCTGAAAATGTGAAAATACAGTATATGAAATTACAACAAATAGCAAATAATAACTATATATATTCAAAGAGGAATGACAATTAAAACTAGGGATCTGAAAACTTCCACTTGCTGGAATTTTGCTGATTTTCTGGTGCTCACTTTAGGGAACATAGTGCTCACAGCAATTAGTTATGAGATATGGCTCTTGCTTCTTCATTTGACTGCCTACCAACCAGCTGACCACTGCAGCAATAAATGCTTCTGCTGACTTAAGGGACTGTAGCTATTAGAAACACAATAACCTTTTTTTGTGGATCTAGAATGAAGTTGGGGAAGGCACGCTGAATACCACTGAATACCGTCTAGTTTTTTTAGCTTTTACTAAATTGCCCTTTACATCAATTCCCCAGATAGCTTTAGGCATCTATTACGTATGCAGTTGTAGGCACTAAGGGAAGCACAACTTTTTGATACAACATGATCCCTGTTCTCATAACACTTATACAAATATATGTATATATACATATCTGGAATAAGATGATATCTATTAATATTTATTTCAAGTAGTTTATATTTCAATGTGTTGAGATACAAGTCAAAACAATCTTAGTTCAATAATACTTTAATGTATCATATTGACTGATACATATACATATACATATAAATTTGTGAGTATCTGTCTATCTATCTATCTATGGCATGCTTACTCAAGAAGATCAAATATTCTTGGGTTTTGTATTCATGTTAATCTGCTTCTCTTCTGTTGTATGTGATGTCTAATAAAAATTAAATGTGGTCTAATACAAAGTAAAAATAAAAATCTGCTGAAAGACCTCCATGAGAGAAATTCAGATTACAATATTATGTCAGTAACTAATTTATAATTTCTAATCCACCCTTTCCTTTTTTCTTATTTCTGTTAAAAATCATTTATTGAAAAGATCAGTCAGTCTCTGAAGTACATAGCTGAATGATGAGGTTTGTCCTGAGCTATCAAAGCATATATGTTAGTTGGGCAAGACCCAACTGGGACACCTAACTTTTATTTAGAGTATAACCAGAATCCAGTCTAGGTGAGCTTTTGCCTGGAGGAGAAACCCCCTTTCCTTGATCCCCTCCATTTGAGTTTAAGGCAACTCACTCCATGAAGGAGAAAACCAGCTATAGAGGTCTGGCTTTATATAGCTTCCCCTTGCCCAGGTCTCATGATGAAGTTAAGTTCTCAGGAGGAGCTAAAGACTTTCAGCCCACCTCCTCATTAAATGTCCACCAATTGGGATTGTGTTTCACTTGTCAAGTGAGTTCCCTTTCAGAAGGGATTCAAGACATTTCAAGGTCTCCCTTGGGATCTTTGGTTACCAAGCAAAACCACTTATCATCAATTTATTGATTACCAGCTAGCCTAATTAATAAATTGATTATTAATTGCCAGAAACCCTGTCTCTTGTGGTTTTCACTCATCTTGCTAAGAATGGAGATTGGCATACAATAGTAAATGTATATTTCAACAAAGCCAAATTCTTTTAGCTGTCAGATTTCACAACAAATCTGCAGAATGATGACCCAATAGTCCACAGGGGAATTCCATGGAACAATTCTTGTACTGCCTTCTATGTTTAGTGTTCCAAGTAGAGAATGGCTGTTATAGTGGAAACAGTTGGATTTGCAATTAGAAGATCTTGACTCAAGGTCCAATACCATTGTGTGTGACTTTGGACACCTTATTTTTACTGTTCTATATCTTAGTTTTTAGCAAAAAAGAGATGAACTACATGGCATCCGAGGTCACTCTCAGCATTGCATAAATGATCTTATGACACAAAATGCTTTCTGAGCAGTATTTCTATCATCCACATAATAGATTTCTGGTGCAATGTTTAGGATAACACTACACTTTCCTTTCCCTATTTTTCTGTACTTTTATGTGATATAGGCTATTTTGTTGTTGTTGAGTTGTTTCAGTTGTGATTGACTCTTATAACCCCATATGGATTTTCTTGGCAAAGATACCAGAGTGGTTTGCCATTTCCTTCTCCAGTTCATTATACAGATGAAGAACTGAGGCAAACAAAGTTAAGTGACTTGCCCAGAGTCGCACCACTAGCAAGCACCTGAGGTCAGACTTTAAACTCAGGAAGATGGAGTCTTTCTGACTCTAAGCCTGATACTCTCACCACTATATCTTCTAGGTATGGCCTACATCCATTATAAATTGAAATAAAAAGAAATTTGAATTGTCAAACTAGAAACTATTTCATTTTTTTAATGAAAAGTATGTGGTATAATTATTAGAAGGTCCACTAGATTAGGAGTTAGGAGACCAGGGTTTTAGGGTTGGCTTTAATGTTGACTATAGGATCTTATTTAGGTCATTTATCTTCTTCTCTCTCACTTTCCTTACTTACAAAATACACTGTCAACCCAAAATAATTTATTCAGTACCTACCATGTAACAGACAATCTGCTAAGTACTGGTGATACAAAGATGGTAACAAAAAACACTTCCTGCTCTCACGGAATTTATGATATAATAGAAGAGAACACATGCAAAAAGGTGACAGGAGGAAGGGGAGGGAGGAAATGAGGTACATTACAGTGGGTATGATAGAGAAGGCCAGAGAAGTGTAAGGGAAATAAAGACATGGATGGAATAGTCATCATCCTTAAATAGAAGTTCTATTAGTAACTCTTCACCTTCTGTTCAGAAGGAAGAGCCTTAGGGGTGGTGGATATTGATGAAGTGTGACTTCCAGAGTTGAAATGATCTTTTTAAAAATAATATTTTATTTTCCCCCATTACACACAAACATAATGTTTAACATTTGTTTTATTTTTAATTTTGAGTTCCAAATTCTATCTTTCCTCCCTTCCATTCCCTCTCTCTGAGATGCTAAACAATCTGATATAAGTTATACATGTGCAATCATTTAAAACCTTTCCATGTTAGCTATTTTGTGCAAAAAGACCCTAACAAAAAAGAAGGGAAGGAAGGAAGGAAGGAAGAAAAAAGGAAGAAAGAAAAACAGAAATAAAGAGAAAAATAACATGCTTAGGTCCGTATTCATACATCAGTTCTTTCCCTGTAGGTGGATAGCATTTTTTACCATGAGTCTTTTGGAATTACCTTGTATCATTGTATTTCTGAGAATAGCCAAGTCATTTGTTCTTCATCATACAATATTGTTGTTACTGTGTATAACGTTCTCCTGGTTCTGCTTCCTACATTTTATATCAGTTCATTTGTCTTTCCAAGTTTTTTTGGAACCATCTTGCTTATCATTTATTATAGCACAATAATAATGATGTACCACAACTTGTTCAGCAATTCCCTAAATGATGGGCATCTCAATTACCAATACTTAGCTACCACAAAAAGAGGTGGTATGAATATTTTTGCACAAATAGGTCTTCCCCCCTTTTTAAAGAATGTCTTTGGGATACAGACCTGGCAGTAGTATTGCTTGATCAAAGGGTATGCACAGTTTTATCCACCCTTGGAGATACTGTTTTTCATTTTACCTTTTACCAGAATGGTTAGATGAGTTTATGACAGAGTGGAAATGATCCTGCATTATTTAGAGGTTCCTGATATTTGATAGAGCCCAGAGGATTGAAGCCAGATGGGGAATGAAGATACTACTTGCTTAACTCACAGTATTCTTGCGAGTTTCACATGAGATCCTAGGCATGAAAGTATTTCAAAAAGCTTAAAACTAAGAATAATTCTTTGGTTTGTATGTTTGATATTTTTTCTTTAATCAATGATTTTTATTGGTGGAAAGGACTCCCAGAGAGGAATTCCCTCATTTTTATACATTGGAATTTTGGGAAATGCTCTATCATTTATAATCTTAATAGGTGCCTAGAACATGGAGAAATTCAATGACTTGTTGGGAGTTACCAGTGGAAAATGTCAGATAATATACCAAACACGCATGTACCCAAAAAGGGTTTCAGGAATCTGATAATGAGGATCTACACCAGGTTGGCTTCTGTGTATGAGAAGAAAAGTTGATATATAAAACAAGTTGGTGTAGTTTTTTTTAAAAAGGCACGTCTTGGAAATAGAGTGGATATATGAGATGATGCCAAGGTTTTGAGCACCGGCCACTGGGAGGATGGGGGTGACCTTAACCATAACAGTGAATTTGTATTATATTCATATTTGTAATATACCCAAAAATTTTGCCCCTTTTTCCCCCTCAATTTGGGTTCAGTCATGTTAGGATTAAGGAGGGGAGGTGTGAAGCTCAAATCTTTTGAACAAATCTACTGTATTGCTTCCATTGCTTCCCCTGGATTCTTTCCGACTTACTTTATCTTCAGGCTTTCACAGAGACCTGTTTTCCCCCTTAATAGCATTCCTGGCCCCCCTCTCTATTACTGGTCACACTTTCACTTGTTCCCCACCCCAACTCTTAACTCATTGGTTGTTTTTGTAGGGTAAGAATAATCTTTGCCCCCTCTTTTCATCAATTATCTCTCCCTCTACTTCCATCTGTGAAAAAATCCTCACTTGATCATCTGTCCGCTTTAGCTGTCATCCTAATCTCCCCTTTTCATAGATAACCTCCTTAAGAAGGCTATAAAAAATGATGCCTCTACTTCCTGTCTTCTCACTTGCTACTTTCTGCAGGCTGGCATGTGATATTCAACTGAAACCTCTTTCTTCAAAATTACCATTAATTTCTTGAAATCATCAAATTTAATGATTTTTTTCCATCTATGTCCCCTATCTGTAACCTGTAATATTGCTATTCACCCTCATCTCTTAAATGCCTTCTCCTCTCTCAGTTTTCACGACATTACTCTATCCTAGTTGTCTTCCTCCTGTCTGGTTGTTTCTTCTCAGTCTCCTTTGTTGATTCCTCATCCAAGTCATATTCACTAACCATAGGTATCCTCTAACAAATTTTCCTAGGAACTCTCCTCTTCTCCCCCTACACTACCTTGCTTAAAGGCCCAATCATCTCCCATGGATTTGACTATCATCTTTATTCAGGAGATTTTTTTTTAATATTTTATTTTTTTTATTTTAGTTTACATCATTCATTTCCATGAAATTTTGAGTTACAAATTTTCTCCCCATCTTTCCCCTACCCACCACCCCGCAACAGCCATCCCATTGTATCCCCCCTCCCCCAATCTATTCTCTCCTATGTCTTTCCCCCTCACCCCTCTGACTTTCTGGTAGGGCAGGATGGATCTCCCTACCACAGTGCCTGTGTATCTAAAGTTCCAGCTGGATGTAGTTAATAAAAATAATAATAATTGTATGTATGTATGTATGTATCTATCTATATCTATCTATCTATCTATCTATCTATCTATCTATATACACACACATACACACATATTTTAAACATATGATTATAGAGCTTTCAATTCTAGATTCTTTCTCTTCCTCCCTCATCACCCACCCCCACTGGAAGGACAAGCAATCAAATACAGGCTGAATACGTGAAATTACGCAGAACCTCTCCACAGTGGGTATATTGTGGGAGTCTGATTATATGTCCTTTCTTCCTATCCTGCCCCCTGCCCTGATCTACTCTCTACCCTGTCCCTGTCCCTCTACTGAAGTGAACACTTTCATCAACCCTCCCCCCACCCTACCCTCCCCTCCATCATCCCACCTCTCATTCCCCTTCCCCCTACTCTGGTATGTGGCAAGATGCCCAGTTTAGAGTTTATGTCATTCCTTCCCTAAGCCAGATTCAGT
>JAQQSU010020413.1:0-10051 GCA_028627135.1 Pseudochirops cupreus | reverse complement strand
AATTATTCTTTAAATGGGAGAAAATAAAGGCAGCTAACAGAACCATATTCCAAACTATACTACAAAGCAGCAATCAGTAAAATGATTTAGCACTGGGAGGTGGGGGCAAGGGTACAAGGGGGAAGAGGGAATTGAGAGAGAGAAACAGAGAGAGGGAGAGAGAGAGAGAGAGAGAGAGAGAGAGAGAGAGAGAGAGAGAATTGGATCATTTGAACAGATTAGATATACAATATACAGAGGAAAGTACAATAGCCTTTTTGAAAAAAAAATCTAAAGACCCAGTTAAAAGAGTCAGAACTCACTACTTGACAATTAGTGCTGGGAAAACTGGAAAACAGAGTTTAGGTGAAATAAGATATAGACAAACATCTTATACCAAATATCAAGATTAATTCTAAATGGATGCATGATTTAGACTTAATTGGTGACATCATCAGCAAAATAGAAGAATAGGGAAGAAATTAAATTTCTGATCTATGGACTGGGGAAGACTCTATGACTAAACAGGAAATGGAGAGGATCACAGAAGTGAAAAAAATGGACAGCGTTGAATATTTAAAATTAACAAAACTAACATTACTAATATAGTTAAAATGAGAAAGGAATAGGTAAGCAGAGAAAATAATATTTTCAGTGTTTCTTTAATAAATGCCTTGTATCTTATATAAATAAGGAACCGATTCATAGTTACACTTCCAAGAATCATCTCCCAAAACACAGTTAAAGGATATGAACAGGCACTTCCAAGGAAGCAATAATATCCACATGAACAATGCGCTTCATATCACTAAGAATTAAGAGAAATAAGATAAAAATGTATTATGTATTATGGATATTATTATAGAAAATATTACATTTTTATATAAAAATAATATTATATTATTATATAAAACAATTAGAGAAATACATATTAAAGCGCATCTTCAAGATTGTAGCTCACATCCATCACATTGACAAAAAGAAAAACAAAAGAGAAAATAACAAATGTTGGAGGAACTGTTGAAACAGATACATTAATGCATTGCCGGTAGAGTTGTGAATAAGTTTGGTCATTCTAGAAAGAAATTTGTCCAAAATGTGTCCAGAATGTTACTAAACTGTCCATATTCTTTGATCCGGGTATAACACTACTAAGCTAGCACGCTAAAGAGATCAATGACAAAGGAAAGGACTCATATGTACAAAGATAATACTTCATAGCAGTTCTTTTCAGAGTACTAAGAAGAAAAACAATAACACCTGGAAATTAGGGGGATGCCCACCTACTGAGGAATGGCTGATCAAATTATGTTATCCCACCTCAACCTATGATAAAATAAATCATCTTGGAGGAAAAATGGGAAATATTCTACAACCTGAAGTAGATAGAAGTAGAAGAATAGCATATACTGAAAGCATTATAAAGAAAATGTAACTTTAACAGATTTTTTAACTCTTATTAATGAAGTGATAAACCACAAGTTCTTCAGTACTAATGAAAAAACACACTACCTACCTCCTGACAAAGAGGTGATGAACATAATATGCAGAATGAAATACATGTTTTTGACATGGTGAATATGAAAATTTGCTTTGCTAGATTAGGCACATTTTTATGAGGATCTATTTTTTTTAATTGCTCAATTGAGGTACAATGGGAGGGAGAGGTAATAAGTGCATATATAAAATCTTCAAACAGAAAGAAAAAGAATATATGCTCTAGTCATTTAGGGATACCTCCTAAAATGCTAAGGGTGGTAATAGCCAGAATTGCTCTTGGAGAATGAAGTTAGGGAATGATCACTCATACATTGTGTCCCAAAAGTCTTAGGGCAGCTTAAAGTTTTAATAGCCATAGTGATAACATAATTTAATTATTAAAGTTTTAAGCTTCCCTAAGACTTTAGCGATGCCCTGTATTATTTAATTACAAAGCATTAGCAAAACTTAAATCTGAAGAGTATATAAGGAATGTTTAAATTGTTTTTTGTTTTTTTTTTACTTGGGTGGGAAAAAAGCAAGGGCCTGAGATGTTGTCCTGCTCTACTCTCTGATATTCATCATGTTGGGGTACTCTAGGTAGTTGGAAGATAGGTTTCAGTCATTAAAGGTAGAAGTAGGTGCTAGATTTCTGCATTCATGCTACTTTACCTTTACAAGAACTTGAGCTAGACTTAGCAGCCTCGACCTACTGACACAAAGAATCCCATCTACTCTGTTCTGCTTTATCGAAATATATGAAAAAAGCACAGAATCTTCTGCCCTCCATAATGATTGAACACCAGAAAATTAGGCCTCTCATTAGTATGTCTCTGCTCAAGTCCAGAACTTCAGACACCAGTCTTTCCCTGCCATCGTTGATGTTTGTCCCTGGTTCTCCAAGAATTCCATGATATCAGAGATGTGATATCTTGACATGCAGGTGAATTGTATTTAAATGAGGGAGGGCTGTGCAAAGTCATGAGCCTCACTTTCTCTTTTGAAGACTTTTAGGTCCAGTGGCAAGATATGGATGAAGACAACTGGAGAGGGGTGGCTAGGTGGCGCAGTGAATAGAGCACTGGCCCTGGAGTCAGGAGGACCTGAGTTCAAATCTGACCTCTGACACTTAACACTTACTAGCCTTGTGACCTTGGGCAAGTCACTTGACCCCAATTACCCCTCCAAAAAAAAAAGGCAAAAAAAAAAGACAACTGGAGATGTCCTTTAATACAAAGATGGGGAGACTCACCTACCCTAGTCACTACCACTATAGATAATCATTTTTTCTATAGATAATCATTTTTATCCAATTATTCTTTCTCTAATGCCTAAAAACATTCCCTGGTTTTTTCCATTTTTCAACACAATATTATCACTCAACACAATCATCTCAAGATATCTTATATCTCTTCTCCCTTCCACAGGGAAAGTCCTCTCTATTCATTGTCTTCAATTTCTCACCTTCCACATTCTTGTCAAGTCCTTGCTATCTGGTTCCTTACATTTCCACTCTACTAAAACTTTCCCACCAGCTACATTCCTTGGTTTGGAATACATAAACATCATGCTTTCCCTCAGGATAAGCTCATTCAGAGAAATCTCACCATCGTAGAGAATGATTCAGATTTGTTACTCAATACCTCCTAAGTACTCTGGGTTTCTTCTTCCTTCTGATTGGAGAGCTAAAGGGCAGAGCTCTTTCCAAAGCCTCCCTTTGTAGGGGGCTCAGAATTTCCAGTCAATCCTTCATAATGTGGGAGAATCTGCTCTCCTTGGTTTTGCCTCCACAAACTTCATGTCTTGATGCTGGGTACCCTCTTCTTCACCCCTTCTATGACCCCAAATTCTCAGCTTCTTGTTAAGTGTCATCTTCCTTCAGTAGAGTATATGCTCTTTAAGGACCAAGATTTTCATTTGTTTTTATCTGTATCTCAAGTGTTATTATAGTACATGGCATATAGTAGGTGTTTTATAGATAAAGACGTATATTGTGTGTGTATTTTTTTGACTATTGACTGAAACTCCATTGTCCAAAGATAACAAGATTTTGCTTGCTCAATCTACTGACTTTTTCTTATTCATATTTACTGGACCATTCTTCACTTTTTCATATTCTACTAAACTCATTTCCTATATATAATGTCTCCATTGTTCTTTAATGACACTTCGTCTTCCTCATTCTCAGAAGCATTGAAAGAGACCTCAGCAACCATCCATACCTGCTAATACATGAAAGGATCCTGCAGGATAACATCCTCAATAATGGTTGTCCAACCTTTGAACATTTCCAAGGAGCGGAATGAAGATACCACCTTTTGACATAGCCCTTTCTACTTATATAGGATTCTAATTGTTAATGTTCCCCCTCCTTTCTCCCAACATCAAGTCTAAATTTGTCCCTTTGTGACCCTTTGCTTCTAATGTAGCCCTATCCTCCTATATGAGAGGTCCTTGTTTTGTTTTGTTTTTTGTTTTTGGTTTTTTTTTGGTATACACTCATCTAATTTGCATCCTCTAATCACAGGTAACTTCCAGGTTCTATATATGAATTGTATAGATTAATACTTATGTGCCCATGTACTTGCTAAACCCCAGCAACAAAAATACAAGCAGAAAGAAAAACACCTGGACATTCAAGGAACTGGTATTCTAATGACGGAAGACATTACCTAAAAGGAAATTGATTGAGGGGAGGAGAGAAATGAAGTTATTCAGTAAAAGGTCATGGTGAAGAAAATTCAGAGTTAGGGGTAGAGCTTGAAAGAAATAAAGACATGGCCTGCCTAGATGTCCTCTGTAAAATGGAGGGTCTAGGAGAGATCAGATAAATCAAGGGAAGAGCTGCAGGGGCAGAGGATACTTCCAGTGTATGAAATCTAGGGTTGGAGAGAGCTTCCATGGTAAAGAGGTTTCTTAGGAGTACAATGAAGTATGAAGTGAGAAGCCACTTCTCAGCTCCCTGTACTTTCTTACTTGGGTGTAGTGCAAGCTGACAGAGGTTTTTAAATGATAGATTCAGGACTTAGACTTTAAAAATCATGGAATTATAAAGCTTTAAGGGATCTGAGGGACCATCTGGTCCAGGAGTGGGAAACCTATGGCCTCGAGTCCACAGCTTCTCTATCCCTGAAGACTGATCTGCTCATTTTACAAATGAAGAAACTGAGGCCCAAAGAAATGACAGGATATGCTCTAACAGCTAGTACTCAAATCTGTACGTTCTTCAGTCCTACTGGAAAAATGGAACAATTTAAGGCATATATAGGTATATACACAGAGATGATTTCTTTCTGCACTGGGTCTAAATATGTACATTTATTGAAGTGGGAACTCTTAGTTTGAAAATTCTCTCCAGTTGGATAGATCAGCATTTCACTTACAAATTACAATTTTATGTGGGTGTCTTGAATCATTGAAATTTTAAATGACTTGTCCTTGGTCACAGAGCTAGTAAGTGTCACTCAGGTCTTCTTGACCTCAAAGCTAGCCATCTGTCCATTACATAATTTTGCTTTTCAAAACACATGGTAACTTCATAATTTTATGGTACTTGCACATAGGTAAAGAAATTAAATCTTGCACAAAAAATTTCAGATATGTCAAATTTGGGCTTCTTTTTACCCATTGTAGAGAATTCTTATCGACTCTCCTATCTCTATTTCTCTGGGCCCAATGAGCTGAATTTCTAAATAGATGGTTGTGTAGGGGTGTGTATTCTGGGACCTTTCTCTGGGTTATTGTTGCTATGGTGACCGCCTCCTTGATATTCACATGTTCCCCACATCTGTCTGTGTTTTGTTTATGGCCATCCTGGAGAAGCATCCCTGCATGGTTGCTGGAGAGAATAGAGAGAGAAAGAGAAATACTCTCCTCGCACTCAAAGATGGCAATTTTTACACATCCCAGATGAAAGTAGTTTTCAATACCTTTTTTCCCCTTCATATTTAAACCAAGTCCTGTTCAACAGGCTAAGCCATGTGAGGAGTCTACAGAACCAAGAGAAAAGGAACATGAGAGAGATGGTGTAAACTGCCTAGAATATAGGACTCCCATTTTGTGAGTTCCTGATCTCTGGTTTGTGACTCCCTCAGTGTGGCTTCAAACAGCATATCCCTTTGATTTAAAAGTTTTCCTGTTCAGTTTCTCTAGACTAGAGTCTTTCATGAGAAATTTCTGTTTCATCCCTTTATTGTGTTCTGATGAAGATACTTTGTGACATTTCCTGAATGTTGTAAAATTCTTAAGGAGGGAATTGAGGAAGTTTTCAGGCTTTTCTTCACTTAACTGATATGAAACAAATAAAATGTGCTTCATATAGTCAAGTGTATTTTGTAGTTTGTCCTACGTTCTCAAAAGGGACCATGACATCAGGAAGATGATGACATGACTTTGATTTGAGGGAGGGAGGGCTGTGCAAGGTCACCAGCCTCACTTTCTCCTCCAGAGCCAGCCAGGTCGAGGAGCCAGATATCAATCAGAACCACTAAAGACAGCCTAGGATGCAGTGGGATACCTTGGCTGCTTTGAGTGAGGTAATGCCCATTCAGAGAATAAGCTTCTTTAAGAAGTCAATCGTAATGGTTTGGGCTGGCTAGGTGGCACAGTGAATAGAGCACCAGCCCTGGAGTCAGGAGGACCTGAGTTCAAATGTGGCCTCAGACACTTAACACTTACTAGCTGTGTGACCTTGGGCAAGTCACTTAACCCCAATTGCCCTACCTTCCCACCCCCAAAAAGCAACTATATATATATAAAGAAGTGAGTCAAAGGTTGGTCTCTTTAATCAAAGAAAAAAAAAATCAAACTGGGAGGGGAAGACCCTCTAGGTTGCTGGCCAAAAGAGAAACAGTTACTATTTATATTCACTCTGAGGCAGGAAGGCCAAAAAAGTAACTAGTTTAAAGAATATTGGATTTAAGTAGCAGATTTGAGTTCCACCCAGCTCTGTCCTTCAGGTATACAGCACGTGGATTCAAGATGTCCTAGCTTCAAAGTGTGGCTCAGAGACCCTGGACAAATCTCTGAGTCTGAAAGACCTCTGGAGAAATGTTTTTAAATGATTGCTAAGCATTAAACAATTAATATTTTTGTAATTGTGTATAATGTTCACTTCCCTCTATATCATTTTACATGTCTCTACCTGCTCCTCTGATTTCTTCGATCCTTGTTTCTTATGGCATTGAAATATTCCATTACATTTTTGTGACTATATTTTAGCTACTCTGTATTTAATGAGTATTCTCTAATATTAAAAAAAATCTGTTGCCATGAATGCTTGACAAAATTCAGAAAGCTGTGATATGTCAATCACTGTCACTGCTTCTACTGTTGTCCTGAACTTCACTGTCATTATCATCACCATCAATATGACATCATCATCATTAATTGCAATCTTGGGTATGTCACTTTACATCTCTGAGACTAGAAGTGCCTCATGTTGATATTAGAGTTTTATAGAATAAGAAGGACTTCTATAATTTTAAAGTTATATATGTGTGATGTAATTGTTAAGTGGGGCAGTTGTCAGACTTAGAATGAGGTAGACCTAATTTTGAATTCTAACTCTTTCATACATGCAATAATCCAAAATGCCTTAATTTTTATTTAGTCTTGAGTCAGAGGCTTTTGCAAGGGGTTAGATTTTCCTTGGAGGATTCTTTATTTCATTTGCTTGTACTCTACTCTGCCCATCCTCCCCCAGCCCAGACCCCCACCTGCTCCCACTGCACATACAGAAAAGTACTACCTGTCACCATCCTGTGTTGTTGGTGTTGGCACCAATTCCTCTTGCAAAGGAAAAAAGAATAGTTCTAAATATTTAAAGGAAAAAGTTTTATTGAATTTCATACATATATATATATATATATATATATATATATATATATATATATATATATATGTAACCCACTAAATACAATCTTCACCAAAGCAGTTCAACTGATTAGCATTTTTCCAAGAGATTTTCACATATCCTTTTAAAGTCACAGTCTGACAAGGCAGACTCCTCTCCCTGCTGTCCCCAGCAGGTTTCTCCAGATGTGACTCATTCCAGCTCTCTAGGTGAAGATTCTCGTCAGGTAAGTGTCGTTAGTCACAGACAAGGCCACAATTCTCTTCTAAGGCAAACCTCTGTCTCTATTATAACCCAGGTTTTACCAGCACAGAAACTTTACATATTTTTTTTCCTCTGTGCCAGAAACAAAACTCACTTTAGTTAAAACTCTCTGGTCCTGTAGTTCTAGCTAAGAGACTACCTCCTCTTCACCCTTCATTTCAGCCCTAGAACTCACACCTTATCAAACTCAACTGTCCCTGGGAACCTCCCCTTCTCTCTCTGTTTGGAGGTTAGAGGGCTCCTACCAGAATATCTATTTAGGGACCCAGACTTCTCCATCATTTCTCTCTGCTGGTATCTTCCCTCTCCCTGGTTTTTTTCCCCTTTCTTTTGTGTATAGCCTTTCCCTATTGGGTAATATAAACTCTTTGAGGGTAAGGATTGTCTTTTGCCTTTCTTTGTAGCACCAGAGTTTAGCACAGGACCTGAAACATCATAGGCTTTAATAATGTGTATTGATCGAATGAAGAGTATAATTCCTAACACTATTTTTTGGAGACTTGAGGGGCAGCCCCCTCTCCCTAAAAGGAGCACTAATAACTTCTTTTGTTTTAGTTTTTCATTTGTTCAGTTGTATCCAACTCTTTGTGATCTCATTTGGGCTTTTCTTGCGGAAGATACTCAAGTGCTTTTCCATTTCCTTCTCCAGCTGATTTTACAGATGAGGAAACTGAGGCAAACAGAGTTAATTGATTTGTCCAGGGTCACACAAATAGTACATATCTGAGTTCAGATTTCAACTCAGGCAGATTATTGCTTCTGAGTCTAGGCTTGGCACTCAATCCAAAGTATCTAATAATTTTTTTTCGGTTTGGGGGAGGAGGTAAAGCAAAACAAACAAATAAAGATAATCTCTTTACAGAGATTTTAATTTTCCAAGAATTAAGAGCCTCTTTCAGACAACTTGGTGGGGCTACTTTATGGGGGGTAGTGAGGGGAAGAAGCTGTGCATTCTCAAATTTCAGCAATTTGCATTCATTAAAGAGATACAATTTATTTTTAGAAGCAAAGACAGGCAAAGGTTCAGCAGTAGAAACAGTTATATGGAATAAAATTAGTGAATTACTAGGATTACAGAAGTAGAATTATTTTTTTCCTAATCATCACATTGCCCAGAAACGTTGACTGACTACATAATGTTGATGGTGATAACAGCCAGCATTTACATAGCACTATAAATCCTACAAAGGACTTTACAAATATTATCTTACGTGATCCTCATAAAAATCCTCCAATGTACACACTGTTATTCCCATTTGACAGACAAGGATAAATGTGAAATTTGCTGCTTTACATCAGTTACTAACAATAGTTCAGAAACAATTGCAACACATACATGTGAATTATGTCTTGCCATGTGACTTGTTCTCACCTCCAAGCTTTGTTTTTTAAAACAGCACCCTCTGTACTTGACCTCCATAAACCCTGTCCCCAGTCCTTGGGGGAGTTAATGCTTTATAGTGTGTGGGAAAGACCTATTCCAATTAGTAAGTAAATATACTAGTGAGTATGTGCAAGCAGAGCTTTGTTTTCAGTCATGTCTGACCCTTCATGACCTCATTTAGGGTTTTCTTGGCAAGCATAATGAAGTGGTTTGCCATTTCCTTCTGTGACTCATTTTGCTGATAAGGAACTGAGGCAAAGAGGGTTAAGTGACTTACACAGGATCACACAGCTACTAAGTGTCAGAGGTCAAATTTGAACCGAAGTGCTCCTGACTTCAGGTCCGATGCTCTATCCACTGTACCATTTTGCTGCCCAAAACATAATTAGGTAATTGTATATAACCACACTTTATGAGTCATCTTTCTGTTTTCCAGACATTTTTTTATTTGCCCTGCGACCACAAATGTGCCACCTACTTTCCCCCACACTTCTTTTTGGTTTTTTGTTTGTTTATTTTTTTTTAATAAAAAATTTATTTTATTAAATTTTTTTTGAGTTACATATTTTCTCCCCGTCTTTCCCCCGCCCACCACCCCAAAAACAGCCATCCCAGTGTTTCCCCCCTCCCCCAGTCTATTCTCTTCTATGTCACTTTTTGGTAGGGCAGGATGGATCTCCCAACTGCAGTGCCTGTGCATCTCAAGTTCCAGTTGGATGTAGTTAATAATAATAATAATAATTGCATATATATATATATATATATATATGCATACAAAGATAGATAGATAGATACACATTCATAACATTTGATTATGGAACTCCAGATTCCAGATTCTTTCTCCTCTTCCCTCACCACCCATCCCCACTGGAAGGACAAGCAATCAAATACAGGCTGAACATGTGAAATTACGCAGAACCTCTCCATAGTGAGCCCACTGTGAGAGCCTGATTAAATGTCCCTTCTTCCTATCCTGCGCCCCCATCCACTCTCCACCACATCCCTCTCCCTCTACAGAAATGTGAATATTCATCATCCCTCCCCCCCAACTCTGCCCTCCCCTCCATCACCCTACCTCTCATCCCCCATCC
>JAQQSU010020412.1:0-10051 GCA_028627135.1 Pseudochirops cupreus | reverse complement strand
TGTTTGGATCTGTTTAATAGTATCTTGATTTCTCACAAAGTCATTTGCTTCCATTTGCTCCACTCTAATTCTGAAGGCATTATTCTCTTAAGCAAACTTTTGAGATTCTTTTTACATCTGGCAAATTTGACTTTTTAAGACATTCTTCTCCTTATTGGCTTTTTGGGCCTCTTTTGCCATTTGAGTTAATCTATTTTTTAAAGGTGTTATTTTCTTCAGTAAGGTTGTTGACTCTCTTTTCATGATTTTCTTGCATCATTTTAATTTCTCTTCCCAATTTTTCCTCTACTTCTCTTATTTGGTTTTCAAAATCCTTCTTAAGCTGCTCTATGGCTTCTAACCAGTCTACGTTTTTCTTGGAAGCTTTTGGTGTGGGAGTTTTGACTGTGTTGTCTTCCTCCCATTCCATGCTTTCTCCTTTTTGTCCCCAAAAAAGGAATCTAAAGTTGGATTGCTGGGCTTGCTTTGCTTCCTTTGCCTGCTCATGGTGCAGTCAATTACTTGACTTTTGGGTTCAGTAGCGCTCTGCTCTCAGAGGGGAGAGCTCTGTCCCAAATTGCTGGGGTTTTCTCAGCTGCCAGTGCTATTAGGAGGCCACTCTGCAGCCCCCACCAGCTTTGGCTCACTGGTCACGCACCTCAAGACCACCACCCAAGACCACGATCCTGATCCAGGCAGCTCAAGGCAAGAGCACTTAGTCTCTGAATGGTCACTTGGCCACCCTGCAATCTGCAGTCCAGGAGCTTCTGAAGTAGCCACATGGAGGTGGCTTCAGGGCCGCCGCATCAGCCGCTTCTAGCCCTGGGGCAGTTGGCCAGACCCTCTCCCCCGAATTTAGCCAAGTTCTACTGACCTTTTGCTTTGTCCTTGTTTCTTATAGGTTGGTAATTCTGGAAAATGCCACAGATTACTGTGATTCTCCTGAAAGCTGCAGCCTCAGCTTGTCCTGGCCACCCCAGAGCCAAGCCGTGGGTTCATGTGGTGCTGGTCTGGGCTCCCATCACACTGCAATGAACCCCTTCATGCCTGCCCATGGAGCTGCCTTCAGTGGGAGATGTGTTTTTCTGTAATTTTTATGGGTTCTGGAGCTCTAAAATTTGTTTAGAGTCCTATTTCATAGGTATTTGAGGTGGTTATGGGGGAGCTGGCAGTTTTGCTGCTTCTACGCTGCCATCAAGACCCATCTTCAACTTGATGACATTTAACCATTAACAGCTACTCTGAGTTCAGCTATCCTACCACTTCTGTATCCTCTAATTATTTAATACACATCTCTCCATCTTTTCCATAAGAATATTATAGAATAAAGCTTTGCTAACATATTGGTAACCTGTTTAGCCTGTTATTAACTAACTATTATTGAGGGAGCCATGTGGTTCTTTGTAATAACCTATGTTGATATTTTCCAAACACCTCTTTAATGATCTCTTCTAAAAATATTTTAATAGGAATTAAAGTGTAATTCACTGGCCTATAGTTTTAAGAGTCTATTGTCCTCCTTTTTGCATGAAATTGGGACACTATTTCCCCTTTCCTAATCTTCTTGTACCTACGCCTTCTTTCGTGATCTTCCAAGTATCACTGATAATAGACCTGCAATTGCTTCTGCTTATCTTTTTAGGATATGAGAGTGTAGTTCATATGGGCCAGGTGACTTAAGTTCATACAAAGACAGCTAGATGCTATCATACTATCTCTTTGCTTATATTTGGAATCAATTCCCTATTTGTCATTTTTCTTCTGTCATTTCTAGGATTGAGGTCTTATTCTTTTGCAGAGAAATGGTAAGATATGGGCAGCTCAGTCTTTTCTCTTTTGTTGGTTATCACCATTCCATTTACCCTTAGTGAAAGGCCCAACTCTTCTTTGATCATCCCTTTGTCTGAAAATATAGCTAAACAAAGAAAAACATTCTTTTTGTTGCCTAAACTTATTTTTTCCATCCTCACTTAATTCCGAGTTTAGCATTCCTGACATTACAGGATGATATCACACTCATATCATTGGTTGACCTTACATCTATATGCTCTAAATATTTCATCTGAAAATATAAATTTGCTGATGAGTCCCCTGTGTATCCACATCAGTCTCTTCAGACAAATATTATTATTTTCTCATCACTGAACTTGTTTCCTTTTGTGTCTCTAGAATTTACGGAAGTCTTCCCTGCTCTTTTTAAAGTGACTTCTCTTAAAGAATTTTTTCTTTGTGGGATCTGACCTATATTTCCTCTATACATTTTGAAATCTGCTCCAAATCTATGATCTTATGAATTTATTAGTGAACTGAATGTATACTAAGTTATTCTTTAGATAACTTAGTTTCTCCGTTCTAAATGACGTAGAACCAGACCTTAATTTAGAAAGACAAAAATCTGCCTTGTCATACCCCTAAATACAAAGAAAATTATCAAGTGGCCACCCAATTTCCAAATTCAAAATAATTGATGTATTTGTGCTGGGAGCATGATGAAAGATTTAAACAAATAGAAACAAATAACAAATGAGGAATGGGGGCTAAAACTGGGACTAGACAGAAAAAAAAAAAACCAAAAAGAAAATCATTCCACATGGCAGTTGAGAAAAAAAAGTCATGTTTCCTACTTGGGGAATAGAAATTAAAAGAGAAAAGCATTTGCAAAATGGTATGGAGATGGTAATGGTGGCTTTGCTTGCTCTTCTGTACTATTCAATAGGGCTTTCAGTACAATTCCTCTGTCTTGACACAGTGCCCTCCCTGTTCTCAGCTTAAGCTCTGTTGCCATGTGTCAACACAAAATATTATATTCATGTCTAGACTCAACAGAGCCCCCATTTGTGCCAGCTCAGGTCCCACAGTTTGGATATCAGGGCACATCCTTTGCTCCTGAGAGTCTGCAGTGCCACCAGTCTAATTATACTTTTTTTCATCTTGCACTATATTTTGAAAAACCTGCTTAGGTTTTTGTTGCGGAAATTTCAACTTTAAAGCTTGAAGTTTTATATTTAGCTTCTACTTTCATTGTTTGAATAGCTGAAATGTAGTTAGGAAGCCCACTGGGCAATACCATTGTTTAATATGTTCCATAGAGTACCATTCATTCTTTGGACTCTAAAGAAATATTAAATGCAGAGACTTATCCTTGTTCACTATCTTTTAAAATGCTCTTACCTCTGACATTCAGACAATATTGAGGTGCTTTCACTCTCTATGTAAATTCAGTAGCATTTGCTCAACATTTTTACTTAGTTGCCCATACATCCTCTACCATGTATATCTAAATCAACAATTGTTTGGCTCAAGAGGCCAGCTCAGAGAACAAATATGTTCATTCACGCCATAAACATATATAGACAACTACTGTGAAAGTGGAATACAGCACTACAATCTTTAGGAAAAAGTAGAGGAAAACAGAGATCTTATGGTATACAGATCTCATGCTCTGTATACTCTCATCTCCTTGAGGGCAAGAAAAATTTCATTCTTAAATTTATAACCTCAGCACCCTAATGCAGTGCCTATAATTTAATATTCTGATTGACTGAGAGCTGAGAAGAGAAGGCACACATACATGAAATAATTAAAGAACATAAATTAATAAAGGAGAATGTAGATACCTAAATACTGAGGAAACACATGATAAAGCAGTGGTCAGGATAGGCTAGCATTAAATTTATTCCCAAACAGCTTTCAGCTGAATTCTAAAGAAAATGTTGACTAGCTGTTGATAATGAGGGGGAAGGAGAAGCATTTTAGGTGGTGGGAATAACATGTGAAAAGGCATAAGTGTTTTAGGGAATTTTGAATGCATAAGTGGGAATTTTGACTCAGCTCAAATGTCTTCTCTGTAAAGAATTTCCTGTTCCTTCCCACTGGAAATGATTCCTCCCTCATCTGATCTCATAGCACGTTATGCTTCCTTTATGAACCAAAAGTATTCTAATTTATATTCTAGTTATCTGTGCTCATACTTTGTCATATCTACTAGACTTTTAACTTGAGAGCAAGAATCATGTCACTTCTTCTTCAGGTTTAAGTTGGACTAGATGGCCTCTGAAGTTCCTTCTAATTCTGATATTCTGTGATTTTGTGATCATTGCACCACCAGGCACAAAATGTTGAATCATGGGCATTTAATATATATATATTTTTAATGAGTAACAAAGGTTAACATTATATAAGCAAGTGTGTCCATAGGTGTGTGTGTATGATGGCTAACTGCCGGGTCTTAAAATTTAGGTTCTGTTTGACAAACAATAGGAAGATTCTTAATCAAATCTTTAAGAAAAATGACTATTGTAGCTGTGTGTTGGCCTGAATGAAACAATAAGGTGATTGGACTGAAGGAAAATCAGACATGAGGTTATAAGGGGCATGGGCTAAGTAGTGGCTTTAAATCAGAGAGAGCAAAACATCTGAGAGAGAATGCAGAGGAAACTTTCAGGATTTGGTAATGGACTATTTAACTGTCCTTTCCAGTGCCTTGTATAGCACAACCAAATACTCAGTGAATGCTTTTGGATGATGATGACACACACCTAACAAATGTATATTTTGCAATACTCTATTAAATGAAAATAACATCAGCAAGTCTTCCATTCCAATTAAATGAATTAAAATATGCTTGCCAAATCTTGACTAGGTTTGCCAAAACATTAGGAAAATGAATAGAGAGGTGTCAATCCATGTACCTTTATTGAAATCTCAAGAGGATGAAAATGATGAAAAGCAAGCTGCTGTTCCTAAGAGACTGACTCCTAGTGCCATCTTGTGTTCATAATGTATTTCTCCTACTTTAGCTCTACTTGGGTTTGTTTTAAAAGATGGATTTCCTGATGCCAAACTCTAACTCAGAAGGAAATATGGACACATCTGTCAACATTCTAAGCCAAATGAATAGCTCCTTTGAAATAAAAAATATTTTTAAATATTTTAAATATCTCCTAGCTGCCTATCCAACATGTTATTTGTAGTTTCTGTGTTCTCTCTTTTGCTACTAGTGCACACTGTTTTCTGCCAAAATGTGGTCAACAGCCAAGGGTCATGGGAAGCTGTATTGGGAACAGATGGGCTCTGTGCTGAATTAAGAACAGAACTAAAGAAAGCCTGTTATCTTAAGAGTAGTGAGTTGGAGGAGGAGCATGGCCAGAGTTTGAGTGGGGGAAAGGAAGTTGTATGTCTAATTATGCTCCAATGTTCCTAACTTGCTTTGAGCATTGCAAGTTGTATCCATACCCACCCATCTGAAAAAAAGTGTGTGTGTGTGTGTGTGTGTGTATGTGTACCGATAGATAGACAGACATGTATATATACATACATACATATATATATGTATATATATACATGCATACATGATACACATACATACACTTATGTTGAAGACGAATTTAGGTAAGTAAAGTTAGATCTAAATTACATCATTTTGGGGTATGGCAGTGAGAAACAGTTGATCCCTGTTTCTGAAAGGCAGTCAAGTTGTATCACTACACACACACGCACACACACACACACATATCCCAAAGCAATTAGACCTCCAGCTCAGGGAAAAGAACTGGGGCTAATAGGCTATCAGTTCTATTTCTAAAGCTATGGAACATATTTTTTAGATCCTTACATATCCAAGGACACTTTCAATTGAAGGCTTTCTCTATTCATAGAAAAATCACAATTTTACAGTGCTAGGAACAAACATGTTTGGGTTACTTTTTTGTACATTCTCTTTTCCTCTCATTGAGGAATTCTTCTCTGAAATGATACATATATACACAGATAATAGGCCTATCTATGGAACAGGTAGGTTACCCTCCCAATTCAATGTGTTCAAATCAGAATAACCCTTTTTTAATAAAGTCTCAATTATGCCTCAGGAACCTGTATTGCTAATAAAAAAGCGAAAGGAACTGATATGTTTAGTTCAGCATGAGCAGTGTCTTTCTTTGAGAAGTCAGTTACTCAAAGTAATGAAATATGCTGATAATGCAAATACATATTTTATACCTTCATTACAATGGTCGATGAGCCTCTTTAAGTGTCCAACAATAATTAATCCATGAGGGAATCATCTGCTTAATAAGGATGGTTGTTAAATTCTATATAAACTTTAGAATAGACAATATCTTCCCCTTCAGCCTCTGAGTCAATGAAACTTTCGTTTCTGGTGAGTTACAGTACATTAATTAAAATTTCATACCCCTATGACCAATTCAACAATAAGCTTAATTATTGTCAGTTAAAGGAATATAGCCAGCAATTCCCTCCATAAAAAATATATATATTTCATATATGACAAACAAGGAATTCATTGCTAGCAATTACTCAAAATGTCATGTCATTTCTTTTAATCATAAGCATTCATTCATTCTTTTGGAGAATACATATTTTGGTTGATTTGAAGTACATTATTGAAGGGAGGGGTAGGGAAGGAGCTAAATAGTAGAATAGAATTCTGGCCAACCAAGGGAGATCTTTACAATAAGCCTGCTACATCTAATTATAAAAGATGAAGGTTTTGAAATTTGCATAATTGCAAATACTGGTAGAGGTCGGTAACATATTTGCATTATCTACTTATGTTCCATACCAACACTTTTAAGTACCACTTATCAAAAATAAGTCTACTAAGTCTGATGCTTGTAGGTGTCAGAATTCTGTAACCTACAACATTGGCAATGTCTTTTTTGTACATATATCATTAAGGTTTCAATGGCTTTGTAAAATCAATTTATAGGCTTTGGTACATCTCATCTTCTGTGTTTTGAAAATAAATGCCGGATCAGTGACTACACCCAGAGAGAGAGAAATGTATTTGTAGGTCTCAGTCAAGTCCAAAGTAATCATTTATCCCCTTTGCAAATAATCATTCAGTTTGTCATAATTCAGCATGACTAACAACCTTTATGAAGATGACACTTGAGTTTTGAAAGTGTGTGTATACTCAGTGATAGTAGGGAGGTATACTGAAATCAGGGGAAATCATTGACTCATTACTCAAAAGGATATTAAGTGGAACAATTAGTGTTTTGACTAGTAAATAAATGCAAATCATCACTTAAGTCATTTGCTTAATTAAAATATATCAGGGTTTGCTTTTTTTTAAATTATGCAAGACACAAGGTAACAGTGGATGGAAAGTTGGATTCAAAGGCAAGAAGACCTGTGTCCAAGTGTCACCTCTGATTGATACTAGCTGTATCATCATGAGCAAGACATAACTTCTCAATGCTCTAGGCAACTCTCTAAGATTATAAATTGCCAAACTTCACCCAATAATTCCTTATTCCAGTGAAATTGTGGGTCTAGTTCAGTTTGATAATCTATTCTCTTAAATTAATTTTCACTCACCACAAACATATTGAAAAAGTTATAAGAGTCTTAAAGAAAGAAAGTAAAGGTTCACTTAAATCCTATGAATATTTGTTAAACATCTAATTTAGGAATGGCTAGATATTGGGACATGAGAAAAACAAAACAAAACAAAACAGCGGGCCCTGCTCTCAAAGTGCTTAAATTCTACTTATGTTTCAAATGATCCATCAAACAGTTAATATATAGATTTTTCATTGCTCCTTCCCATTGTCCTTTCATCTTTCTCATGAATGTAAAGTTATCAATGGGAGATATTAAGTGATTTTAAAGAAAAGAGCTCTTACCCCATCAAGTCAAAGGGGAAAATATTTTACACAGAGAAAATGTTATATTTACCACAAAGATTTCCAGAAGATTTGTGAAAGAGGACGACTGAGTGAAGGGTTCAGTGAAAAGCTAATAAGAGAAATATACACACACAGATAAATGAACAAACACACACACATATATTTAGAGAAAGGATGTGAGATGTAATGTCAGAAGTTAATCATAATGCATTGGTCATAGTTATAACTGTTCATTTAAAAGTGATCAGAATATGTGAAATCACTTATGTACATAGTTTTATCACTAGAAATGCTATAGATTGTAGACTTTTGTGAGCATCATTGGTTATATTAAAATTAATTTTTAAATTTGCTGATGGAAACATTGGGTTTCAAATAAAGTGAACAGTTTTCTTTCTGAATATAGCAAAACAGATCCATAATAGCTATTAATATGTAAAATCACCAACTACTAGTTAAGAATTTTGTGCTACTACTACTACTACTACTAATAGTTAGCACTTATATAATGATTTAAGGTTTGCAAAGCACTTTAGAACTATTTCCTTTTCTCCATAAAACTCTGGGATGGTGCTATTATTATTCATATCTTAGAGATGAGGAAACTGGGGCAGACAGATTAAATAATTTGCTCAGAGTTATATGTAGCTGTATGGTCAATCCATTTTAAGACTTTCTACTTGATTTGGTGGGGAGAGAAGATGAGGAGGTGGAAGAGAATAGTTTGGACCTGTGATTTCATAGCTACAACGAATTCCCAATGTGTAGACTCCCTCTGCCAATCTCAATCAACAACTTTCCATAACTTGGAGTTAGTTACCTGAGGCTCTGAAACATTAACTGGATCAACCACGTTCACACAGCCAAGCAGCGTTAGAGGCAGCACCTGAATGAATCCGTGTTAGTCATCTCTCCACCACCCTGTCTCTTGCCTGCTTCATAGAATTTAGTCACATCTAATACTATTTATAAATGCACAACACAACATAGCCTAACGGTTCAAAAGAAACATATTGACATGCTGAGGGTTATTCTAAATAATAGTTCCAGAGTGCCACATAGTAGCTTATTAGGTCTGAGGACCACTGGGTGCACAGAAACAGTTGCTAGAAATAGCCTTGTTGTCAGAGCCACCAACCTACATTTCATAGAATCATAGAATTTCAGAATTGGAAGGGACCTTAGAGGCCATCTAATCTAACCCACACTTGAACAGGAATCCCCCCCACAACAGCCCTGCCAAGTGGTCATCCAGGCTTGCTAGAAGAATAGGAAAGAGTAAACTCAGGCTGTTACAGCCTGTGTTCTAGGCACAATGCCTTTTTAAAATAAAGCCATCAAAATTTAGCTATTGTGGGTGTCATCTGGCACTCTTGCTTCATACTGAGTTGTTAGTCCCATAAACCCCTAAGATCTTTTTCTACATGAATTTTTGTCAAGTCCTGTTGCCTTAATCATATATTTGTAAAATTGATTTTTTTAACCCAGGTGAAGGGCTTTTCATTTATCTCTATTCAATTTCATCTTATTAGATTCAGCTCATCATTCTAGCCTGTCAAGATCGTTTTGGATCCTGACTTCATCATTGAATATGTGAGCTATCCCTCTCAACTTGTGTCATCTGCAAATCTGATAACTGTGTCATTTAGACCTTTTCCCCAAAAACAGAGCCTGGTATCCCTACCACATTGAGGTGGCTCAGTAGATAAGCACTGGGCCTAGAATCAGGAAAACCTGAGTTCCAATTCAGCATCCAACACTTCTTAAATATGATCCTGCTCAAGTCACTTAAGTCTTTATATGCCTCAATTCCCTCAACTGTAAAATGAGGGTAATGACAGCATCTACATTGTAAGTTATTGTGAAGATCAAATAAAATATTTGTAAAGGGCTTAACTATGCCTGGCACACAATATCTACTATATAAATGTTTGCTTCCTTTCCTTTCACTCCATGAGAAATAACTCTCCAAGTGTACATTGGGCAAGTAGTACCTATTCATGTGATTCAGTCATTCAAATAACTCCGAATCTCCTTAACTCTGCTATCATATAGCCCAGATCTTTTTATTTTGACCATGAGGATAACATGAGAGAATGTCAACTTCTTTGTTGAAATATAGACAAAGACTGGGAGAGGTGTTAGAAGTCAGCCTCTCTTTTACAGATATGTAAATTGAGGCCAAGAGAAATTGAGTGAATTCTCCAAGGTCACATAGGTTTTATGTGTCAAATCCAAGATTTGAACTCATTTCCCACAATTTGAGATACAATATGATCAGTGGATTCCCCCCCCCACACACACACACTATGGTGCCATGTGTTCTGTTATTCTCTTGATTTAGTAGTGCACTAACTTTCTTTTTTTTTTTTAAATTTTATTATAGTTTGCATCATTCATTTCCACAAGATTTTGAGTTA
>JAQQSU010020411.1:0-10051 GCA_028627135.1 Pseudochirops cupreus | reverse complement strand
GAACCTCTCCATAGTGAGCACACTGTGAGAGTCTGATTAAATGTCCCTTCTTCCTATCCTGCCCCCCCATCCACTCTCCACCCCGTCCCTCTCCCTCTACAGAAATGCGAATATTCATCATCCCTCCCCCCCACTCTGCCCTCCCCTCAATGAAGAGAATTTAAAGGGGGAAAAAATTACAAAGGAGGGGAAGGAACGTTGACAAAAAATTCAAAGGCATGAGAAATTTGTTGATAATCAAATAAGTATTGCCAAGGTCATAGGACAGTGGATTTTTGCTTGGATAAAGTAGCTATAATGGGAATGGATAGTAGTAGGAATGACTATGTAGTTGAGGCTAACATTTTTACCTGAAGCTTTAACACTGGATACTCAAGGGCAGGAAGTAGATTTGTGTAGCATCTTCCTTTGGTGAATAACTTAATAAACATTGCTATTGTGGTGTGTATATCCATTAGGTTCCTTCTCTAAGTCATAGGATCATATACCTAGAACTGGAAGGGACTCAAGAGACCATCAAATTCTCCCTCTTTATTTTACAGGAAAGGAAATTGAGGTTGATGAAGGTTAAGGGACTTGCCCAAGGTTACACAAGTAATACACATCAGAGTCAGGATTTGAATCCAGATTCCAAAACTACAGAGGCAAGGTGCTTTTTCCACATTCTTTCTTCCTCAGAAGAAAAAGCAGATAGAGTTTAAAACTCCAGAAAGTTTGCTGAAAGCAGCCTCTAAGGAGCTTTCCCAGATGTTTTCTTCATTCAATCATTAAACATTTAAGTGCCTACTATGTGCCAGAGATTCTTTAAGGCATTTAAAATAAATTCTTGTTGTTTCTAGGTAAAAGAAAGAGGAACTTATCTTCTAGGTGAAAGGGGAAGTAGGACTGCCTTCACAAGTATACACTTGCCCCTATTACATATTAAAAATGCAAAAAGATGTGAATCTTGTTATAGTGATCAAATTATTCCATTTGAGATGAACACCAAACTTACATCTTTTTTGATAATAAAAGATGTGATTATTTTCCTACTTTGGTCCTATCAATGGTCTTAAAGCAATATGCCACATAATTCTGTTCAAAAAACTTTAAGAATCCAATTTTAGTTATGTTTAGATGTCTTATTTATAGCCCCAAAGAGATGAAGCTATAAAACGTCCCTCTAAATGTATATCTTACTTCTGAAAAGTGGCTTGGGCACTGGGTAGAATTTAATTGATTCATGAATCAGCATTAAACAGAGTCATGCAAAGCTCAAGACTTTTAAAGTAAAGAGAGAGTGATGCTGTTTATATGCATCTTTATTTTATAAAAAGCCCAAGAGCACAATCATGCATAATCCAAATGATTGATTCCTACAAAATTTACAAGATGGTCAAACCAGAATATCATGACTTCAAAGAATATAGTTAAGAGGAAAGCAGAAAGGAAAATATCTATCTGTCCTTGTTCGTGGACAGCCTTACCCTGTGACAAGAGGATTATTTAAGAATGTAAGCATCTCGAGGGTAAGAAAAGTTTTGCTTTTGTTTTTGCATCTCTAGTGCCCAATGGTTGCTTAGATGCTTAATAAATGCTTCTTCAGTGACTGACTGAATGATTGACATAATATATTCCAAAACATACTAGTTCCTGACTCTGTAGTCAAATGACCTGGATTTGAATATTATTCCAGTTGCTTACTGATACGGTAACTGTGGGCAAGTTGTTTAACTTCCCCAGGTCTCTTTTTTATGCATCTATAAAATAGAGATTTATTGGACTGAAAGACCTTCAAATCCTTTACTCTCCTAAATCTATGATCTTGTGATTACACTCTCCCAACTCTTGCCCAGGGCTGAATTATAACTCTTACTATTCTTCTCTTCTTCCTCATGCAGATAAAAACCTTCTAGTCAAAAGTCAAAATACTTGTAACTACTAACTATAGACATTGGATCCTTAAATGGCAGTGGCTTTAAATAAAGCTTCAAACCCAAATGTCTTTTATTATTCTATTAGTGTTTCTTACAATGCGTTGCTGTGGGTAGTAGAGAGAAACAAACTTCCTTTACTCCCTCCCCCCACAAAAGAATAAAAGCATTGTAATTCTTTTAGCTTAAAATATTAAAGAGTTTTTTACTCTATTGTTGTTGCTTTTCAAATATCCTCTGAAAAGGATGTTCAGGTAAAGGAAACAAGTGGGTTTCTTTCATGCAATTAGACATCTAACTTGCTTTTCAGTTTGGATCTTATTGAAAGGACAAGAAAACACTAAAATATAAACCTTTCAAATTCCACAAATGAGATTTTGGTAGCATATGAGGTCTGTTAGATTTATTACCTATACAGATTCACATGAAAAAAGTTGGAAAGTGCTCTAAAACATAAGATCAAAACGAATGCTGGTGGGAGAAAGTTGTTATTGTAAGCTAGTCAAACAAGGGATGTGACATAGGAATAAAGAAGATATTATTTTATCCTGTCACCTGGATCTGTCTTTCTTTTTGTGTCATCTGTATGTTTTCCATTGTTTTCTTTCCTATCCTGGATATGAAGGATGCTGTTATTGTTTAGTAAGCAGAATTAGGGTGGCTGAAGTTTACAGAGTCAATGGCAGACAAACAATAAGGTCAATGTCTGTCCCATCCTGGAAAAATTGGGGTGAGAGCAGGTGAAATTATCATTCTCTTTTGTTTTTATGGGTCTAATAGAATGCCAGAATGTCCCTGACCCCTGCTGCCAGTCATGTCTTACTCTAATAGCAATGTATAACCTTTGACACTCAATTAAAACAGGAAATAAGGCAAAGAATGGGTCAATATGCATGTTTGGCCAATCTAAGCCTTTGAAATAAATTCCAAAGGGCCTTCCAAAAGAACTATAACCCTTATTCATTTGGCATATAGCCATTAAAGATATGGCCAGTAAAAGAAAAAAGAAACTATACCATTTATTTTCTTGGTGACCTTAAGCCCAGAGCATTAAAGCATCTTGCAACCTAGCAATTCACATGTACACTTTCCTGTTATTAAGGGAGCAGGGTCTTACTGCTAAATGGCTGAATAAATGAGGATGGATGCCTCTGGCATCAAAGGTTACTGACTTTAATATCCTGATCTTTTTTAATGCAGTTTTTTTTATAAATAAAAAGATACACAAGCTTATTTCCTTCAAAATTCATAATATTCATATTTCTATAGCACATGTTATTGGAGGGAAAGAAGTATTTCTGGACTTGTGTTTTTATTGGTATCAGTAATTCCTTTTGAGTAAGCTTCTTCTGATGATGTAGATGGGCAGTAGTAAGCCACAATATATAGTCATGAAGAGCTCCAAAGAACAAAAGTAAATATATCATCAATTGGTATAATAGGAAGAAAAGAAATTGGACTATTCACATGCTAATGGCATGGTTGATGAATCAGTCAATAAAGATTTAGTAAGCCTGCTATGTGCCAGGCATTGTGCTAAGTGTTGACTATACAAGAAAGGCAAAAGATAATCCTTACTCTCAAGGATTTGCTCTACCTTTGTAAAGTCAAGATAAAGCAGAAGTTCATCAACATGCTGGATGAACACTGTAATGAATTTAGGGGAGAAATGAATAAGAGCAGAACAGGATGGGCAGCCATGGATGAGCTGTAATGTCTATTCAATCTACATCTTTGGAGAGACCTTCCAAATAACCAGGGTCACAGGTCCATTTGAATATAGTCACAGTGAGTCAGACTGAATTGAATACAGAACATAAGTATGTTCAACAACCAAGAGTTTTGGCCCTTTTCTCAGGTACACAACTAGTAGTTATTGGAGTGAATTTAAGCTCTTCCTCATTCTGAAGATGGCTTGCTAACCACTATACCATTCTGACTTTCATTCATAAATAATATATTACAAGGTTTACAAAACACTGTTCTTGCAACCATGGTGGGAACCACTTGCCTTAGAGGAATATGAAATTATCAACTTTTTTAAAGATGAGAAAACTGAAGTTCAGGAATATTGGCTCATTTGCTCAGGGTCAATAAGAAGGTAAGTGCAGAAGTACAAACTCAATCACAAACCTGACTCTAAAAGCAATTCTCTTTCTAGCACACCAAGTATTTTATTCCTTTGAGAAGCATTTGTTAAGCACATATTTACTGTGTGCTAAGCACCCTGCTATCTACTAGAGATACAAAGACAAAAACAAAAGGTTGTGATCTCAAAGAGTTTGCATTTTGTTGCTTTCTTTTGATAGTGAGGATAACTACGTTAGAAAGGTCAACATTATAAGAACTACACAGAACTATGGTTATATTTCAAGGTGGACAATTTTTAGAGAAATAATGAATAACTTTCCCAGGAGTAATTCCATCCCTAAAGAAACATTTTTTACAACAGATATTGAGAGAAATCAAAAGCTATGATAATGTAATGATAATGGAATTTAAAGATTCCCCTGTATTGGCTTGGTTTTCAGATTGAGTGTTACAACCCAAAGCTTGTGAATCCCACTTGTGGGATGGACTTGTTGACATGAAGAGAGAGAGGGCTGAACTGGGAGGAACTGCTGCTGTGGATTTAGAGAGAAGCCCAAGCAGAGAGAAGCCAAAATAGAGAGAAGCCAAAACAAAGCAGAGGATGCCAGAGTTGCTGAGAGAAAGACTGCTGAGGGCCAGTTGGAGCTGCCAAGAACTGAGAAGGTATGGCTGTGATGCCAATATTTTGTCTGTTTGTTTTGATGTTGTTTTGCCAGATTTGTATGCTGTTGAAGGACAGTGCTGCTGTTGTAGAGGTCCCAGAACCTTGATGTTGGTTCAGAAGCCCTGAAGGAGAATTTTCTTGTTATATGTTTACAGACATCCTGGAAGAAGGTCTTGCTGATGTTTTCAGGGGTTCTGGGACAGTTCTGCAGGCAGAGAGTGAATTAGTGAGGACGCTGGTGATGTATATTGTGGCTTTGTTAAGCTTTGTCTCCCCAGGAACAGAGATTGCTGAGAACTTGCCTCATGTCAAGATGAAGGAAGGACCTTTCCATGGATTTTCAATGCTGTGATGATATTTTAACCTTGTTGTAGCTTAAGGGTAGATGGCCTTTTATGCTCTCCTGCCCCTTTTGAGAAAGTGCTTGGCATGAATGGATAGTATTGTAATTCAGTTGTGATCCAGGGGTGGGAAACTTTTGACTTTTTGTGCTCTTTGACCTAATGAATGTACTTTGTTTATGATTGGAAACAAATCTCCATTTGAGAAGAGAGACTTTGACTGACTAAATGAATGTACTGTCTAGGAGTAGATTAGTACTTGGATTGAATTGAGAACTTACTTGCTAAATGAATGAGTTACACCATATTTTGATTTTCTCTGTTCTGTGCAGGTTTTGACTTAATCTGTCACTGAAGAAATGTAGTTTGCTATGCTGTTATTCAAAACCTTGGAAGTTGCCTTTGCTTGGCATTACAGATAATAACTTTATCTTGAGCAGAACCCAATAGTGCAGTAGATAATAGTCAATAGGAAAGTACAATTTCTCAAATATGAACTACAATTACAAATCTGAACTGAACTACTATATAAGATCTAGTTCCAGTTCTGCCTCTAATTGACTTTAGAGAAACCACTTAACATGTCTTAAGACTTAATGTCCTTCTGTTAAAGAAGGGTGTCAGACTTGGATGGTATAGCTGAGGTTTTCTTATAGCTTATTTCTTGTCTCTGGTTTTTGTTGTTGTTGTTCAGTTGTTTAGTCATATCCAACTCTTTGTGACTCCATAGACCATAGCACACCAAATCCTTTTATCCTCCACTATCTCTCAAACTCTGTCCAAGTGTATGTTGGTTGTTTCCATGACTATCCATCTATCTCACCTTCTTTCATCTCCTTTTCCTTTTGTCTTTAATCTTTCCAAACATCAGAGGTTTGTTTTGTTTTTTTTGTTTTTTCCCAGTCTTGTCTTCTCATTTTGTGACCAAAGTACTTAAGCTTAAGCTTCAGTATTTGACCTTCCAGAAAATAGTCTGAATTAATTTCTTTAAGTATTGGCTGATTTGATCTTGCAATCCAAGTTATGCTCAAAAGTCTTCTCTAGCACCAAAATTTGAAAACATCACATTTGTTGACGTACATATTAAATTGACTGCAAGAAAAAATATGGGGAAAGGGAGACATAATTTTTTCAAGTATCTGAAGAGCTGTTATGGAATAGGGATTGGGTTATTTCTACATGGTTCTAGAGAGAAATGAAGTCATATCTATTAAAAATTATTCCTATAACTGTAAAATAAAGGAGTTGGACCAAATGAACTCCAGGCCCCTTCTAGTTCCTAAGCAGTGTCTAAGAATTCTTTAATTTTTAAACTTTAGAAACTTTTCATCAATATCCTTGGCTTTCCATTGTTTTCATTTCTAAACATATCTCTCCCCTACTCTATAAAACAATCATTTCTTGTACCAAGGGCTAAAAAAAATTGATAAAAACAAAACAAACAAATTTAAAAATAATACATCAAAACTAACCAACACATCAACCAGTACATGTACAATAGTACACACCCATAGTCTTCTACATCTGCAAAGAAGGAAGAAAGGTACTTTCTTCATTTCTCTGAGAGAACTTTATTGGACAGTATTCAGTTTCTTTTCATTTTTCTGTATATATATATATATATATATATATATATATATATATATATAATTGTAATAATTTATTATAGTATTTCCTATTTCTACTCACTTCATAATGATTTATTTCATGCCTTCATACTTATCTCTCAATTCTTTATATTTATTTTTTATGAAAATGATATTCTGTTACATTTTTATACATTCATGTAACAAAATTTGTTTATTTTATCTGTAAACCCCAATTAATGAGTGTCTTTTTTCCTAGTCATTTCTCTCTCTCTCTCCCTCTCTCTCTCTCTCTCTCTGTTTCTCACACACACACACACACACACACACACACACACACACAGCTTTCCAAAATAGTTGTTGACCAATTATAGGTCTACCAACAGTGTGTCAGTATATTTGTCTTTTGGTCAGCCTCTCTACCATTAACTATTTCTAACTTTTGTCTTTGTTATTTCACTGATTTCTGCTCTACTTCATTTCAACTCATCACTTCTAAACTCATCACCATGAACTTTACTCTAGCAATGAGTGACACCACTTCCTTCCCTTCTGATTGGAGGACCAGAGGGTAGAAAACCCCACTACTTCCAAAGCCTTCCATAACAGAAGGCAGAAGCTGGACTTTCAGCAAATTCCACTTTGCATCTTTTGCTTTGCCTGGTTTCAGTTCCATGGGAGATATTCCCATAATGAGTTTCTCCTGGTGTCCCATATCTAATTCCTTCGCTTTCCTGTCTCCTTTTATATTTTGCCTCCCTCCATTAAATTTTAAACTCCTTGAGATAAGGGACTGTCTTTTTTATTAATTGTACTCCCAGAACTTAACACAGTATCTGACATATAGTGTTTAATAAAGGTTTATTGAATTTATTGGTTTGGATAGTATGAGTTGGGATACAATAATTCTTGTTGAAATAAGGAAGTCCTTGAATAGTAAGTTAATGGCTTAATCGCAGTGGTAGGTGAAAAATTACATAGACTGGTAAAAATGCAGGTTTAGAATCTTAAATTACTGAAGCAATGAGGCAAATTTTATAAATAAAACAAAAACTTTTTGGTACAAAATATAAATGTTCAACAAAGATATTAAAACAAATATTCAACATGTATATACAGATACAGCTCTCCAGACCCCTACCCAGGGGGACTAACCCAGGTCATTAACTACAACAGCCATCAGATATAAAAAGTTCCTAAGTCTGAAAAGCTTTTGATACCAGTTATGTGGGATTTCTCCCAAAGAAAGCTTTTGTGCATTTAGACTAACCCTATCCCAGGTTCTAGGACTAGGGACTATATACGGCAACTTAAATCTTTAATAGCCTTCAGCCTTAACATGATTTTAGGACTGTAGGATTCTGTAGTAATCTGATGATTCATCTCTTGGATTCTTTACTGATCACCTGAGTTCCCTTGCCCTTAAACTAACTTGAATGACTTTAAACATCATGTGAACACACACACACACACACACACACACACACACATGCAGGCACACACATACGTAGTCTTAAAATTTAAATTAGATTATAAATTCCTTTTTTTTATACCCCCTGGGCTTAATGTAGTTCATGTTATATGCAAAACTTAATAAAAATGCTTGCTTACTGATTGATTGATTGATTGATTCAGAGTTCCTCTTTGGTGATCACAGGCTCATATGATCTCTCTTGCTTCTGAATTCTTAGAATACATTTTTGTACCTCCTTGAATTTATATTCCTGGAGATATCATGATACATGGAAATATTATTACTTCATCCAGTTCAACTAGGTAGCATGGATGATCATAATACTTCTCTTTGTATTTTCCAAATTTCATAACACAATGCCTTGTCTATAGCAAGTACTACAAAAATATGGAATTAAATGTGTAGGAGACTACCAGAGACAGAGGCTATCTAGGACTGCAAAATCAGAACTGAAATAGTATGTTGTTTACCAAAGCATGATGCCATTTTGTGAGGGTCACAACACTTCATACTTCCATATGTATAATGACTTCCATATTTACATAAGCAAAATAGGTCACTGTTCTGTACTTCAAAAGGAAGCAAAAAAAACCTTTGTCTGTTAACCAACCTGTGGTAATCCAAACATGGTCAATGGGAGGGGTTCTTACGTTATACTTTTCTCTGCTTTCATTGAGATTAAGTTACAGGGCTCACTGTCCCTTTCCCAGGAAAATGACTGGATTACGCTTCCCATTTATTTTTTAAGGCACGTTACAACTTCTTCATATAAACTTTTTATTCTCTTCTCTTCCTTTCATGTTTCTATTCTTTCCTAAGGAACCTTAGTTCTTTCCAAGTACCTCTGCCACACTAAACTAAATGCTATCTGTTTTACCTTCCTTATTTGGTAATATTAAGACAGTAATAAATAACCTGAATTTGCTTCCATAGACATATATCTCCTACCTTGCCCTGAAGATCAAGACTGGACTGAAAGAAAAAAAAAATCTAACACATATTAGCATAATGACTGCTGCACTTAGAAAATATATTTGAAACTTTTTTTGAAAAATCTTAAAAGAAATTATTATAAATAATAAATTACATCTTAACCTTCTTTCTGCCTTACCACCCCCACCTCCACCCTTTTTTTTGGAGCTGCAATAAATTTTTATTTTCCTTAATGGGAGATTGGAATTAGGATTGGATGAAGGAACTGGGGATGAATAGCACAGAGAAGAATTACTGGAAACATGATGGTATCTTTCAATATCTGAGGAGTGTATCCTGAGAGAAGTACTAAACTTAGCTATAGAATTTACTAGGCACTAGCCTGGTACTTATTATGTACCAGGCACTGTTCTATGCAACAGAGACACCAAAATAAGAGAAGAAGATGGTCATTACTTTCAAGATGCTTTCATATTAATTTTCTTGTTGCTTAGTTATTTCAGTCATGTATGACCTTTAATGATCCCATTTGGGGTTTTCTTGGCAAAGGTACTTTCCTTCCCTAGCTCATTTTACAGATGAGAAACTGAGGTAAACAGGGTTAAATGACTTTCCTAGAGTCACAGAGCTAATAAGTGTCTGAAGCTAGATTTAGACTCAAAAAGATGAGTTTTCTGATTTCAGGGACAGAATTCCATCCACTGCACCACCTAATTACCATATTACCTTTAATAGCGGAAGCTAAAACATAAAAGGGATGAGTACAGGAGGAGGGAATAAAAGCAAAGTTGCAGGATATAAAATAAACCTACATAAATCATCAGCATTTTTATATACCACCTACAAAGCCCAGCACCAAGAGACAGAAAGAGAAATTCCATTTAAAATAACTGTAGAGGGGGGCGGAGCCAAGATGGCGGCGTAGCAGCAGCAACATATTGCAGCTCTCACATAGCCACCCCAAAATACCCATAAAATAGGACTCTAAACCAATCCTGGAACTCCAAAACGCACACAAAGATACTTCCCACTAAAGTCAGCTCAGCTAC
>JAQQSU010020410.1:0-10052 GCA_028627135.1 Pseudochirops cupreus | reverse complement strand
GCTGCTATTTGCTGTAAAACCTCTTGTGACCCTTTAAAAAGCAAGACATACTCTCTTCAGAGTCAGTCTGGCTGAATGACCACACTAACAGAGGTCTTCTGGGAAGGGCTGAGGGGTGGGGTGGGAAAAAGTTGAATAGGGAGATCAGCACAGAAGGCATTATGAGAAAAGAAGGACAAAAGGGGCCTGCAGTGCAAGACATGTGAGTTGCCTTGGCCATATATATATATATATATATATATATATATATATATATATATATATATATATATATATATATATATATATATGCTAGAAATAGGTGCCCCTTTTCCCACTGATGTTTTGTGTAGTTATATGAGAGTTTATCCCAGGTTTATAGGGGAATATTTTATTGCTGTGCTTTTTAATCTATCTCAGTAAATATCTTTTCTTAAAGCTGAATGTTTCTACTAGCTATTAAAGAAAGGTACAAATGAACTCAAGCTTTAGTACAGATCCATAAATATATGAGTTGAGAGTTGTGGGAAGGACATCTATGTAGGCTGGGACGATTTCCTTTTAAGAAAACAATGAAGTTGTCCTCTGAACTTTGTTGATCCAGAGGAGTAAGGATTGAAAAAAGGCCTAGCCTATCAGGTGTTTCTGATGGTTTGGTAGTGTTCCCATGCTTAAAGATGTCTTTATGACCTAGGATTGCTGCTCTAGTGAAGGTAGTGGCAAAAGAAACAAAAGGTTGTCTCCTCCATTAAACTGTGAGCCCCTTTAAATCAGTAACTGACTCACAAATTAATAAATATTAACCTTTTTTTTAAACAATTAGTCATATGCTGATATCCTTTGCCCCCACTGGCCAGATATGAGGTGCTAAATATGGCAAAACTTTCTAATATTCTTTTTTTATAAATGTTCAGTGCTGAATTAACCTTTGATTCCAGTTTTCATCAGATGGATCTTGTTACTCATTCAAATTTAAACTTTCCTTTCCTCCACTATCTAGAATCAGAAACTGATAAGTAATTTCTCCTTCCTGAATTATTTTATACTCAACATCTTTTGGAGAGGAAAAGTGCCTCCTGTGTCAAGTTCACACTGCTTAGTATACATTTAAACAGAAATATAGAGGGAAAAAAAATATATATATATATGTATAGTAATACCCCCCTAACACAAACATATAAACCTATCTCAAAAGATTTTAATCCTAATTAAAAAAAAAGAAAAAGAAAACCACTCATTTAAGAACTTCCTGGGTTTTGATCCCTTAACTTCTACTCGCTAAGCTGTACTCCCACCCTTGCTGCCCAAGAATGAACTTTTCACTTTTCTCCTGGCCCCTTGCCTGTTTACTTATCTTTTTTAAGCATGCACATTTATTTGCTTGAACTTAGATTTAAACTCTGCATTCTCAGCTTGAGATTGAGCTGCCAGTTAATTTTATGGACTTCCCATTTAAAGCTAAAATAATTTTAATGTCCTGAATATAAGTAAAGCTGGGCTCAGGGCACTCTTAGTGGTCTATACCCCACCTTTTTTTTTTCCTCTGAGATAAATTAATCTAGAAAATTTTAGGGGAGAGAGATAATCTTGAAGCTGGGGACATACAGAAAGTTTTCATAGAGGAGGTAGTCTGTCTGTCAGTTAAGCTTTGAAGGAAAAGAAAGATCCCTAGGTACACATTGTACTTCTGGAAGGGACTTGTGAGGGCCACTGGTTCAAGCTCATTTTGTAGAATAAATGAAGTTATTAGGAGACTGGACTATGTACAAATCCCATTATGTGCCCTTTATCTTTCTGTTAAAATAAATCCTTGACATCATTTGATTCTTTAAGACATGTCTCTTTCAACTAAGAATAACCTATAGGGGTAACCAGTCTGCTGAGATCTTTACCCCTTGGAAGATCCCCTGGGGGTTCACAGATTCGTATAATAAAGTGCAGATTAATGGAAAATCCTGAATTACTATGAGCTCCTCCATGGTCCTTAGTCTCACCCATATTTGTTCTCTATGATGTGTACAATGATTCTATAATCTCTCCAGGTTCTCCCTGAACAAGGGGCTTACCATCATTATCAGAACAGTATATATGATATAGTGGAAAGAGTACTGAATTTGTTGTTTGAGGATTCAAGTTCAAATTTTTGCTATGCTATTTAACTACTGGTGTAACCTTGGGCAATTTCTTTAACTTCTCTTGGTCCCAGCTTATTGAGTGTTTGTGTGTGTGTGTGTGTGTGTGTGTGTGTGTGTGTGTGTGTGTGTGTGTGTGTGTTCACTCTTTCACTCTTAACTTCTTATGGTCTTTTATTTGCATGTGCAATGTGACTACTCTGTAGTGACATAACAATTTCTCTGAATTTTTTGAAAGTATTCTCACTTAGTATCTCATATTATCTGCATTTTAAATAACATAAAAGACCTCTAAGTGTCAAATCAAGAGTGTATTTCTTATCTAACATCTTTGAAATGTATGTCTATGAAAGCATGCTAACATCTTGAAACTGGGTTGGAGAGTTGGGGGTCAAATAGAAGTAAAAAAAAACACATACACAAATGGGCTAATGAGTCATTTTCATTTCTGGCTTTTTGTGTCAATGATGATCTGATGTTGATGAATATGTGTCTTCAGCTACGCAATCACCACTGAGTTCAGGCTATGTATGACTCACGGTCTCCCTTTGTTTCTTTCTCACAAGCACATGAGTATTTATTCTCACAAAACAGTTTTTTCTTTTTAAAAAAACCTTCAAGATGAGAAAATATACTTCCTGTTTGTTTATTTCTAAAGGTTGGGGACTATGTGTGTGAAATGTTACATATCTGACAAGATCGATATACTGATTAGTTTTATTGAAACGCTTTTTTTTTTCTTTTTTATTGTTAAAACTTTTATAAGGGATGGCTTTCTGGGAAAGGGATAGAATGGGAAGGAAGGTGACATATTAGCAAAAGATACAATTAAAATATAATTCTAAATACCTTCAAAAATCATGTCAAAGCCATATATATATGTATGTATGTGTGTGTATATACATATATATATATAACATCTAGATCTATATGGATGTTTAAATTTATATATTACATGCAATATGTACATATAGACACACAGATATGTAAATATATTATTCTACTTAATTAGTTAAAAATTCCTGCTTCTTACATAAGATAACATCCTTTTCTCTGCCATAATGGGCTCATTTCTCTCTTGTAGCAAAGAGAGGAAGTCAAAGTTCCATGACCTTTGACTAAAAAGAACCTCAAACCTTTGACATTGTCATACCCTTGGAAAAAGAAAGTGGCTCAGAAAGTGCTGTGAAGGACACCGCATCCAGTCTTGACACTTGTGTCCCTAATTACCGTTTCCCTTTGGGGGTTCTCTAAGCCTCAGACTTTAGGCAGCTCAACAGTGTGAACCAGTAGGAGACATTGTTTTGGGAAGCACATAGTGTACGGGGGAAGAACCCCCAAGTAATACCAAGACACCCAACTTCATTCCTCTGTTTTGACAATGTTTACAGTCCCATATTTCCTTCCTGTATCTGCAAAAGCTTCTACATATGCAGCATTTTAAAGACTTGTCTTAGAAGTCAACAAGTGAAGTTCTTCCATTTTCTAGATGCTATCCAGCTTAGGCTATACTAAGGGTATACAAAAGGGTACTAAGGCTAGCTTAGTATACAGCCTGAAAACTCCTGCAGGCTAATGCCTGCTCATGCTTCCCTTTTGTTCAGTTGCCATTCCTACCTTGTTTACCATACAAAGACTTGGGGATTTTATATACTGGGATCACCTAACACATAAGCTCCCAGTATTCCCTAATGAGATAAGTTCTCCTCCCCCCAATAGAAATGGTAGAAAGTGGTCAGTTAATTTTTTTTTGTCACTGATACTTCAACAGATAAGGCTTAGAAAGATCAGGTGGCCAAAGGAAAAATCTCTCAGGTCCTTTACTTAACCTATTCTGACAAATTTATTAGGCTACACAGATGAGACAGAGACAGAGAGAGAGAGAAAGGTGGATGGATGAATAGATGGATGGACAGATAGATAAATAACATTTATAGAAACAGATAGGACAGTTATTCAGTACTAATTACATATGGGTAGCCAGGTTTCACAGTGAATAGAGGACTGGATCAGGTGCCAAGAAGACCTGAATTCAGATTCAACTTCAGACACTTACTAACTGTGTTTTCATTTCAAAGACTCTCATTAAACCTCTTAACTCTCAAGAGCTGGTTTGTACACCGGAGAAGAGCAAATCATTTATAATAGGCTATTTTCTATTTGTATTAGATATAATAGCAATAGTTCTCATTTATAAGAACACTCTCTATGTTTTCTCATTTTATCATCACAACAGCCTTGGAAGGCAGGTGCTATTATTTTTGCACTTTTACTGCTGAGGAAAGGAAGGCAGATTAGAGGTTAAATTACTCGCCCATGATCAACCAGGTAAGAATTATTGAAGGCGAGCTTTGAACATAGGTCTTTCTGATTCCAAGCACAGAACTCTAACCACTATGCCACTTGACACAGTGTTTTTCTTGTGGATTATTTGACTAATTTTCTCTAAAGTCTGTCCACAACCAGGAAGGGCAAAGTGCATGAACATGAAAAATACTGAAGAAATGTTATGCAAACCTCTCCAAAATGTTTCCAAAAGGTGTGGGTGAAGGTTAGAGTAGCTTCTCATTTGCCTCCCAGATGATTCACTTATTCCTCATTTGACAGAAGCACTGTAATAATATACTGTTTCCCAGTTTAAATTTTTTTCTCACAACTATGTTGATTTTCAAAAATCTCAGCCAAAGCCTCTTAACAAGTTTACCCCAACATAACATTCTCATGGATAATATTCTAAAAAGTCAGGCCAAAACAGAATTGCATAAAGACACTGGCCTGTGTTCCCACACCCAGTCAAATGGAAAGCCAGGGAATGTTGTTCTAAGACTGCTGCTTGAAGTACAGTTGAAGGAACTGGAGATGATTCACCTCAAGATGATAAAACCTAAAGGCCATGGCAGCTGCCTTCAAATATTTAAAGGACTGCTCCATAGAAAAGGAAATTTGTTTTTTTTTCTTCTGTGCTGCTTCCGGAAGAAAGCCCTAGGATCAATGCACTATGTGGGCGAAATACTTCAGCTATTTTTTTTTTAAAGAAAACAATCTTTTAACACAAAACATTAGAGTTGAAAAGATTTGGGAACCAGAAGATCTGGGTTCTAAACCAGACTGTGCCTACCTCCCACAATTCTTGTCAGAAGCAAATGAAGGATTAGACAGAAAAGGATTAGAAAATGGTTCTGTGCTGTGCTATTATTGGTCCTTTGTCAGCACACTCTAAGTTTGGCACCCTCTAAATTTGTCACTCTTGGCCAAAATCACAGTTGCCTCACCCTAGTTGAGGATATACAAAAATGGTTGTTCAAAATGTTTCTGGGTTATCAAACAAAAATTAAAGGATATGAATGATTTATTTAAAAAAGAAAGCATGAAGTAAAAAGCAATTTAGTGCAAGTTTCCCACTGCAATTTATGATGAAAATTTTTCATGTTTAAAGCAATGTTTTAACTGTTTGGAAAATTTATTTTTTTTTGCAGAATACCTCATTCCTGATACAGATAAATGCATTCATACACACACACACACACACACACACACACACGGTTCTTTTAATGTTATTATGGCTCACTAAGCCAGATAATTGTGTGAGAAACTGTATTGGAAAAGGCCAAACGTAAATATTACTGAATAAACAACATTATTCCAATATCTCTCTTATTGGATCTAACATTAAAAAAGGGCATTGGTTTTAATGCTCTTCTTGAATTTGAGTATAACTGAAAGTGAATGCATCATCTCTATGGAGTGCCCTGATCCCTCCTCCTCCAGTGCCTGAAGCAGAGTTTAACACTATTTGTGGAGCCTTTGTTCCTTCTTTGTTTCTCTATTCCAATTCATCCTACATAGTGCTGCCAAAGAATTTTTCCTTAATCACAGTTCTTCCTATATTCCTCATCTATTCAATAAATAAACTAGTTTTACTGTCTTATCTACTTCTGGAAAAATAATCATTATTATTACACACAGCATGCATGTGTACTCTCTCTCTCTCTCTCTCTCTCTCTTCTCTTTTGACTTTTAAAACTTTCCACTACTTGATCCTAAATTTTGTTTCTAGCCTCATTGGATGTTATTCTTGCTTCTTTACTCTGGGATCTTGCCAAACTAGACTTCTTGATATTCCTTGCACAAGGCCTTCCCTCTCCCATTTCTGTCCCTTCGCACTGGCTGATCTCCATTCCTAGAGTACATTCCCTCCCTACCTCTGCCACATCAAATATTTCCTTTCTGTTAGATGTACCAGGAGTATTACTGTCTACATAAATTATTTTCTGATCATCCAACTATCAGTTCCTAGCTTCACAAACTGCATTGTAAATACAATGATTTTCTCTGCTTTTTTATTTTTTCTCTCTGGTTGGCTGTTGTCCTTCAGACTCAAAGAAGACCAAAATGTCATCATTATGTCACAGACAAGGTACAATGTGCCTGACTGTAGCTGATCAGACCAACACAAGCTCAGAATGATCTACCACAGGACAGGCACAAATAGTCCATGTGAACATTTGGAGTGGGTTCTCTAAATCTGCTTATCTTATGTTTCTTTGGAGCGACTGCAATTTTGCTTTGCTCAAAGAATACAGTACCTACTTTGATGTGGGCATGCTGGGCAATCCCTTGTCATTATCTCCCATGTGGCACAATCAAATCCAAATTGGAATTAGAATATTCTCTCTATACCTAATTTGTATATAATTATATATGTATTTTCTCTCCCATTAGAATGTAAGTACCTTAGTAGTAGTAACAATCGCCAAATTGCTTTATTCTTTGTTTTATATCCCAAGCATCAGCACAGTGTCCATCACATAAAAGAGACTTCATAAATGCCTATTAAGTTATCAGTGTTTCCTTCTGGGGTTGTATCCCAAAGAGATCATAGAAGTGGGAGGAAGACCCATATGTACAAAAATATTTATTGCAGTGGCAAAAAACTAGAAATTAAGGGGATGCCTTCAATTGGGGCATTGCTAAACAAGTTGTGGTATATGAATGTAATGGGATACTATTGTGCTATAAGAAATGAGGAGAAGATGGACTTTATATTTACGTGGAGAGGCTTATACAAATTGATGCTAAGGGAGAAGAGCAGAATGAGGAAAAATTTGCACACAATCACACAGATCGTATGTGTGACAACCAACCTTGATAAACTGGACTCTTCTTAGCAAAGTACAGCTATAAGACAAATCTACAAGTCTCAGGATGGAAGGAGATACCTACATTTAAAGAAAGATCTAGAAAGAACAGAGTTTAAATGAATGGAGACTGAAGCAACCTACATGCTATTGCTCTTTTCCATGTTTAGTTTTGTTTCCTTTTCCCCACTGTCCACTCCATTGGTTACAACCCTTCTATACAACCAGACTAATGTCCAATGTGAAAGTATTTGCAGATTCTATACTTGACTGCATGCCGCCATGGGGGGTGGAGGGGGAGGGGAGAAAACTTGAAACTCAAGAGACCCTGGAACTGAATCTTGTAAACTAAAAGTAAATAAACAAATCAATTTAAAATTTTTTTTAAAAAAAGTTATCAGCGTTTCCTGTTGACATATGTATATATGTGTGAATATATATGTATATATGTATGTATATATGTATATATGTATGTACATATTTATGTATGTATGCATATCCCTGATTTGCCTACTCATAGTTCTTCCTTCTCTCCCCTGCCCCCAGTCTCTGTTGCTCCATTAAGCCTGAAGCTTTGCTTCAGGTCATTGCCTTGGCTCACCCAGGCTCATTCCATCTCAATGGAAAGCAGCTGTTTTTGAAAGAACCATGAATTCACTGGCATAAGTCCTCCCTTCACCAATGGAAATTAATGGATACCCCTTGTAGCTTGGTATATGGCCTTTAAAAACTGCCATGGAGTAAAATATCATCACCCCACATCTAACCTGGTGATAAGCCTCTTGGAATTTAGATGGGCTTGTACTATGGCTCTGGACATGGACAGAATCTTCTGCCAGGCTCATTTTCCAGAATTTGTGCTCCAACTATTATAGATCAAAGAGCCCAGGGGCACCTCTACGCCACATAAAATAATTTGTGGAGAGGTTGCTGAAAAACCCTGTATTTTTTTTTAAAGGTTTATGATGTATATTGGGGCATTCCAAAGAGAATAGCATTACATGGAAATCTATGAAAATCTGGGAATAATCTGGGAATATGGGAAATATCTAAAATGTGATACTCTATAAGACATGCCAGATATCCATTCATTTGTTCATCTGATAAATATGTATTGTCTATTGTATCCAAGTTACTACTCTAGACCTCATCTTCTGGCAGATGACTAGAACTGTACACTAGAATTGTTGTAGAATATTATGAAAATATGGTCTATACCTTGAACTAGGGAAATTTATGCCAGAAGAAAATGATACTTCTTAGAAAATGATTATAAGTGGTTGTTAAATGAGTATGTGTTTGTCTACATCTATTTCAATAAGTATGAAAAGGTAAAGTCATTTCCCTATATTTTATATTAGAGGAGAATATGGTATTGCCAACTGTGACCTGGAGTCAGGCAAGACCAGAGTTCAAAATCTACCTACTCACACTTATTAGGAGTAAGAACCTAATGATGTCACAAACTATTTGAACCTTAGTTCTCTCACCAACAAAATCAGGATAATATGAACATCATCATCATCATCAACAACAACAACAACAACAAACATTTATTAAGAACCTACTATGTGCCAAGCTCTATGCTAACCAGTGGAGATGTAAGGAAAGGCAAAAACAAACCCTTCCTTTCAAACTCAAACTATACCTGTACTAATGTACCTCCAGTCATGTTCTGGAGATCAAATGCGGCAATGAGCTCTGTGGATAGTGAAATACTATATAAATGTCGACCATTATTGTTATAGGATGTCCTAGGGAATGTATATCTGTAAGAGCTTTCCTTTTTTTTCCTTAATTTTTATTTTTATTTTTAAAATTAACTTTTGCTTATTTTTAGTTTACATCATTGATTTCCACAAGATTTTGAGTTACAAATTTTCTCCCCATCTTTCCCCTACCCACCTCTCCAAAACAGTGATCCTACTCTACGCCCCCTCCCCCAATCTGCTCTCTCCTGTATCCTCCCCCATCACCCCTTTGACTTTCTGGTAGGGCAAGATGGATCTCCCTGTCCCAGCACCTGTGTATCTTATTTCCCAGTTGCATGTAAATAATAATAATAATAATAATAATAATAATAATAATACACACACATATATTTTTAACATATGATTTTAGAACTTGAAATTCTAGATTCTTTCCCTTCCCCCCTCATCTCCCACCCCCACTGGAAAGACAAGCAATTCAATAATTTGCCATATGTGTAATTACACAGAACATCTCCACAACGGACATATTGTGTAGCATTGACAGTATTTCCCTCCTTTCTATCCTGCCCTCCCCTTGTTCTATTCTCTAGTTTGTCCCTGTCCCTTTACAGAAATGTGCACTTCTAACAACCCTCCCCACCCAAGTCATGCTCCCCTCCATTATCCTCCCCATTCCCTTCCCCTCTACTCTTCTGCAGGGCAAGATACCCATTTTAGAGTGTATGTCATTCCCTCCCTAAGCCAAATTCAATGAGAGTAAGGTTGACCCCATTCTCTTTTGCCTTGTTGTTCTTCCCCTCCATGATAACAGTTATCCTTTGCCTCTTCTATATGAAATAATTGGCCCCATTCTGTCTCTCCCTGTCTCCTCTCATTCTATTCCTCTCCCACTCCTTAATTTCACCTTTTAAAATATCATCCCTTCCTGTTCAATTGATCCCGTGCCCTCTGTCTGTGTACACATATATACACACACTCCCATATGTATTCATATGCATATATACCCTTCTATATAGACATATGTGTATGTATACATATATATAGACATTTATATTCCCTTCACCTATCCTCATACTGAGAAAAGTTTCTAA
>JAQQSU010002041.1:0-14797 GCA_028627135.1 Pseudochirops cupreus | reverse complement strand
GATGGGCATCCCCTATATTTCCAGTTTTTTGCAACCACAAAGAGAGCTGCGATAAATATTTTTGTACATATGGGTCCTTTTCCAACTTCTATGATCTCTTTGGGATATAATCCCAACAGTGGTATTGCTGGGTAGTCTATTTTTTTTTAAGGTGTTATTTTCTTCAGAATTTTTTTGGGGCCTTCTTCAGCAAGCTGTTGACTCATTTTCATTATTTTCTTGCATCACTCATTTCTCTTCCCAATTTTTCCTCTACTTCTCTTACTTGATTTTTGACCTTATTTTTGAGCTCTTTTGTGGCTTGCAATCAGTTCATATTCTTGGAGGCTTTGGATTTAGGAGCTTTGACTTTGTTGTCTTCTTTTGGTTGTATGTTTTGATCTTCTTTGTCACCAAAGTCAGATTCTATAGTCTGAATTTCTTTTCTTTTCTTTCTTTCTTTCTTTCTTTTTTTTTTTAACAATGTTTACTCATCTTCCTGGTCAAATATTTGATTTTCTAACTCCCTGTCAAGGCAGGACTCTTGTTCTGGTGGGCGTAGGTGTCTGTCCTATTCTTCTGCGGTTTTGTATCAGCAGCTAGATCCCACACCATCTGTGGGCCCAGAACTTTGGAAGCAGCTGCTACTGCTGCCACCTCTGCCACCCTGGGACTGGGGCTGAATGGTGGGTTATTCTTTCACCCAGGTCCCATGGAGTTCCCCCACTGACCTTTCACACTGTTCTTGGTATTTGTGGGTTGAGAAATCTGGAAATCACTGCAGCTACCTGTGATTCAGTCCCCTGAGGCCTCTTCTGGCCTCATTGTGTACCTGGGGCAGCCCACCCTGGACTTTGCTTGGCTCCCAGCCCTGTGCAGCACACCTTTCCTGTTGGCCTTCCAGGCTGTCTTGGGCTGGAAATATTTTCACTTTGTTACTTTGTGGGTTTTGCAGCTTTAGAATTTGTTTAGAGTCATTTTTTACAGGTATTTGGAGGGGTTTTTGAGTGAGCTCAAAGAAGTCCCTCCTTTTTACTCTGCCATTTTGGTTCCACCCTCCTAGCCAGAAATCTTTAGGCCAAAATTATGCCTTATCTTTTGGGAAGTCACAGGTGACTCCCACAGATGGACATGCATGTCTTAGAAGGCTAAGATAGTAAATTGTACTCACTCTCAGACTGTTATCTTAGACTGAACAGTATCATCAGATCATATTATTGATTCATAAAAACTTAAGAACAATAAATATCATCAGTATCTCAACTACTCATATTCTCTAAGGAACAAAGAACAAAGCTTCCAAAGTTTAGGGAATTGGCTGTTGCAGTCCATATCAGTTATACAAGCTGTGATGTGATTAACACATATCAGAGTCTGTAGAATATTGAATATGAAGTAGTACTATTTGTCATTATTTTTTTTTCCCATCAAAAGGATGAGGAAGAAGTAGTAGTAGTAGTAGTAGTAGTAGTAGTAGTAGTAGTAGTAGTAATAGTAGTAGTAGTGGTAGTAGTAGTAGTAGTAGTGGTAGTAGTAGTAGTAGTAATAGTAGTAGCAGCGGTAGTAGTAATAGTAGCAGCAGCGGTAGTAGTAATAGTAGCAGCAGCGGTAGTAGTAATAGTAGCAGCAGCGGTAGTAGTAGTAGCAGCAGCGGTAGTAGTAGTAGTAGTAGTAGCAGCAGCAGTAGTAGAGGTGGTGGTAGTAGTAGTAATAGTAGTAGTAGTGGTAGTAGTAATAGTAGTAGTAGTAGTAGTAATAGTAGTAGTAGTGGTAGTAGTAATAGTAGTAGTAGTGGTGGTGGCGGCGGTGGTGGTGGTGGTAGTAGTAGTAGTAGTAATCATAATCATTATAATAATAACAACAATAGCTGTGCTTGAGGGTGTGGTGGAACACGCTACCTGATCAGTTTTGTTTGCCTTCTGTAGCTTTCATCTTTTTGCACAAATAGGTTTTTTGGTTTGTGAAAGTCTCAATATGCTATGTTTTGAATGGGTAGAACTTTCTTGATTACATCTTAGGTATTGTCCCGCACCCCCTGTACCCTCTGTTATTTTAGATCTGCATTTTCTTAGCTGTGCTATTGTTCTCTAGGTAGATTATTAGATGACTCTTATGATGGGGGGGAGAATATGAATATAATAATTGTAATTGTTTATGAAGGGATAAATAATAATCTTGGTGAATGTGAATATAGGCATTCTGTTAGTTCAGTTTTTATAACATCAAATGATAAATGACCATTTGTGCAGGTAGGTTAGAGCTTTTATTTAGTAAATACACTGTGAATTAAATTTTTCACTTATCAGGTAGCAAATTTTTCTGAGTTGAATATATTATTACTCTTACTATGAGGTGCAGCCTTCCACTGAGCATTGTAATGGACTGAAATTTAGCTTCCTTCTATATAAAAATATTACAACCATCCTTATAGTTTCTTCTGAGTTTCTTGCTCTGGGCACCACGCCATCATGTGTGAGGCTGTGGCCAACTCAGATTCTGGTTGTCTTTGATGAATGTTGACATCTCACTAGCCCTTAGAACTAACTGTGTATCAGGTTTAGTCTCTGTAATGCTCACTATGTATAATGCCAAGAATTTATAATCATGATAGGCATTTATGAACTTTAAACTATTATGTTGATTTTGTTCTCTTTATGACAGGTCCTCTCCAATTTGAGAGAGTGAGACAGACAGACACTCATTTTGCACATATGGTGAAATTTGGGGTGGGGGGGGAATTGTATCAATGACTAATTTTTTTACATAGGCTTTCTCAGATACAGTTAGTGTGACGTCTTGAAAGGTTTTTTGCCTATTTATGTCAGGATCTTAACTTTTAAAAAATAGTTTAGAAGGTCATCTCTCTCTCTCTCTCTCTCTCTCTCTCTCTCTCTCTCTCTCTCACACACACACACACACACACACACACACACACACTATAATTCACAGAACTTGCTACTGACCAAAAGATCCACCTTTTTTCTCTGTCCAGGAAGTGAAAGAGGAACTGTAATCTAGAAAGATATCATTGTGCTCAAGGAAGCCAGAGAAAACAGGAAGAGGAGACCATCAGAAACTTGAGAATGTGGATTTTATTGAGGGTTAGTGATGTAACACTATGGAAGTGATCCTATGTGCTTGCAAAGTGAACTTAGGGAGCTTGCCTGTTAACTTCAGACCATCTCTTTTCACTAAGACCAACAATAGAGATTTCACTCAAATTTGAACAACAAATCATCTCATATCTATTGAGATTAATTCCACTTGAATCTCCCAGTCCTGTAGTAACAAGTTCTGAGTTACCAAAGATATGTTTTAGGTACATCAAAATAAACTTCCCTAAATATTGTCACAAGCTAAGACAGAAGATCGTTCATTTAATAATCACATCAATTGAGACATTCTGCATTTCTTTCTGTAACATGATAAATAAGGGTTTGGTTAAAATATCAAATTAATTCATAACTCAATTTATGCTATACTTAATGTGGCTACTCTTACATTCAGATTCTATATGAATATTTCTAATCCATTGATAACTATGAGTTGCAAGTTGTCTATCCATGATTAGACATTATATGATATTGTTATAATTCCTGTTTTCCAAGTAAACCATGACCAGAAGAAGCCTAGGGTGCACAAAGATAATTTATGAACTCAGGTTTATATAAGAATTCAACCTTCTCAAAGACATCCTAATTTAAGAAAGAGTTGGTAAATATCTAGAAGGGAGGAAAGTGATTACAAAGAATTGTGATGGCTTGAGAAGAGCAAGTTATAACAGACTAACTTCATTTCAACATCTGACAATATTACTAAACTAGTAAAGAAGAGGAATATTGTGGATGTAGTTTACTTAGATTTTAGCATGAGTTTTCATAAATATGTTCACATTTTTATTACAGAAAAGTTGGAGAGATATGATTGGATAGTCAGTCAAGAAACATTTATTAAGCCAGGCATTGACTGCCCTGTGTTGGGACTTCACTGCCATGCCCTAGGAAGCTTACAGTTGGGAAAACAGCATCTTGCAGAGATTTCATCAGTCTTGGAACTCCATCTCTTCACCACTCTCTCTTCCTCTATTTGAAGAGTGGAGGCATAGACTCCAAAACCTCCATCTAAGGAAGGAACTTAGTTCAGACTTCTCATTTCTCGTTTGTTACTTCTCCACCATGTCCCTGCCCATTAGGGACCCCATCGCCCTACCCCGACTTTTCCTGGGCTTTCTTTTTGTGTGTTGTCTTTTTCTATTAGACTATAAGTGATTGTCTTTCTTCATATTTATATCCCTAGTGATTTGTACATTATAAAGCAGTGAATAAATCTTTATTGACTATTGACAGAGCTCTGGTAATACAAAAAGAAATGAAAGATAGTCCCTGCCCTTAGGGAGCTTACAATCTAATATGATTTTAAAATAATATAGAAAATAATAAAATCAGGTGGACTCAGTAATAGAATTCAGAGTAGTTATTAATGAGGCTGGATAGGTGGCACAATGGATAGAATGCCAGGCCTAGAGTCAGGAAGACTAATCTTCCTGTGTTCAAATCTCGCTTCAGACACTTACTAGCTGTGTGACTCTGAACAAGTTACTTAACCCCATTTGTCTCAGTTTATGTGCAGAATGAGCTAGAGAAGGAAATGACAGACCATTCTAGTATTTTTGCCAAGAAATCCCCAAATGAGGTCATGAAGCATTAGAGAGGACTGAAACAACTGAACAGCAAGTTGTTGGTGGTTAAATGTTTTGAGTCGCTAGAGGTCTCTATATAATTGCTTTACAAATCTCAGTTTCTCCCTTTGCTGTTTAACATTTTTATCAGTGAAGTGACTTGGTTAAAACATAAATGGTGTACTCAGCAGACATGTAGATTATGCAAAGTTGAGCTAACGCTCTGGAAAATTTATAATCCAGTATGCTCTTGACAGGCTAAAAAAGGCATTGAAGTTAAATCTAGTAGGGTGAAATTCATTAGGGATAAATGTAAAGTCTTTCACTTGGGTAAAAAAAAAAGGCAGCTGTACAAATACCTTGCAGTGTCTAGCCATGGATAGAGAGCATTTGTTTTGAAGAAGATCTAGGTCTTTTAGTGTAGCTCGAGTTCAGTAGGAGGCACTGTGAAGAGGCAACTAAAAAAGCTAATAGTGTCTTGGGGCTTCCTTAAGAGGTGCAGAGAGAGCTTCCAGGAATCCAGAAGGCGATAATCTCACTGAATGCTGCCCTGGTGGGTCTGCCTGTGAAGTCATGAGCACTGTTTTTAAGAAGCTCAGCAACAAACCTGCATCCAGAGTTAGGTAGGCTGCATGGTTAAAGACCTAAGTCTAGGGTCCAGAAGATCACTTAAAAGAATGGTGCTCTTTTTTTTTTTGCTTGGGGAAATGAAGATTTGGGAGGAACTTGATAAGCTTTGTGCAGAGGGTGCTATGCAGGATAGACACATTAAACTTATTCTCTTTGGCCCTGGAGGGCAGAAGAAGGAATTGTGGGTGGGGTAGCACAGAAGCTAAATTTAGAATTCTTGTCTGGAAGCTCTAAAATTAGAGATGTCCAAAAGTAGAATGTGCTACCTTCAGGGTTAGTGGTGGGTCCTTCTTGCTTAGAGGTCTCAAGGTGAGTGTGGACTGTCATTCTCTAATGTCTTCCCTCTGTTAATTTCTTATCTATCATGTGTATAACTGGCTTTTCTATATATTTTTTATGGCTGTCTCCTCCTGTTTCTCTCCCCTTCTCCCCCCCCCCCCCATTAAATTGTTACCTCCTCTTGGGAAGGGACAGCAGGTCTACATCCTACATCTTTAAATCTTGTTAAGTGGTTCTTGTTTAAATTTAGACATAAAGGGGATACCATAAGCAAATCAGGAGAGCTAGGAATAGTTTACCTGTTAGGGAAGGGAAGAATTTATGATACAGAGAGAGAGCATTAAGAGAATGGATAATCTTGATTATATTAAATTGAAAAAGTTTTTGCACAAACAAAACTAATGCAACCAAGATTAGACGGAAAGCTGGGAAAAAACTTTAATACCCAGTGTGTGTGATAAAGAACTCATTTCTCAAACATATAGAGAACGGAGTCAAATTTATAAGAATAAAGGGCATTCCTCAATTGATAAATTGTCAAAGAACATGAACAGATAGTTTTCATACAAAGAGATCAGAGCTGTCTATAGTTGAATGAAAAAATATTCTACATCAGTATTGATTAGAGAAATGCAAATTAAAACAACTTTAAGGTACCACCTCATACCTATCAGATTGGTTAATATGACAGAAAAGGAAAATGATAAACATTGAAGGGGGTGTGAGACAATTGGAACATTGATGTACTACTGTTAGTGGAATTGTGAACTGATCAATCATTCTGGAGAACAACTTGAAACTATGTCCAAAGGGCTCTCAAACTGTGCATCCAAAAAATTGGAAATTGAAAGATTGTCCCTCAACTGGGGAATGGCTAAAATAGTTGTGGCATATGATTGTAATACAATATTATTGTGCTATAAGAAATGATGAACAGCATGATTTCAGAAAAATCTGGAAAGACATATATGAATTGATGCAAAGTGAAGTAAACAGAACCAGGAGAACACTGTACATAGTAGCAGTATTATGTGATGATCAGATGTGAATGATTTTGCTATTTTCAGCAGTACAACAATACAAGAAAATTACAAAGGCCTTAGGAGGAAAAAATGCTGTCCGTATCCAGAGAAAGAACTGATAGAGTCTGAATGCAGTTTGAAACATACTATTTCTCTCTCTCTCTCTCTCTCTCTCTCTCTCTCTCTCTCTCTCTCTCTCTCTCTGTGTGTGTCAGAGAGAGAGAGAGAGAGACAGACAGACAGACAGAGGGTGGGGTGGATTTTATGGTGGGGAGTTGTGGCTTCTATTACTATGTGGCTGATATGGAAATGTGTTTTGTATTATTGCACATATATAATCTATGTTAGGTTGCTTACCATCTCAAGGAGGTGGCTGTAGGGAGGGAAGAAGGGAAAGGATTTGGAACTCAGAATTTTAAAAAAATGAATGTTAAAAATTGTTCTATGTCTGGCACTTTGCTGAGCACTGAGGATACAAAGGACATTCAGTCTTTCCTTCCCTGAAAGAGTCTAATGTCAGAGTCAGCATGTAAATAACCAGGATGAAGAGAGGATGAGAAGGGGGACAACATTAGCTAGTTAGTGGGGTCAGGAAAGCCTTCCTACGGAAAGGGGAGATGGAGGTGAGGGGACAGCATCATTCCAGGCATTGAGGATTCAGAGGTAGGAGAAAGAAAGTGCTTTCAGAGGAAGTGCAGGTAAACCACTGTTAAGCATTCCCAAGCTTTGCTGTGCTTTATGTTTACCTGTGTTACATCATTTAAGAACTTACTCAAACCTAGGAAATATTATTATCTCCATTGTGTAGAGATTGAATGTGAAGCTGGGAGTGGGGGAGGAAGAAGTGACCTGCTCCTGGTCGTACTGCTAGGGACCCTCCTGAAGTGGGGCTTGTCCCTGGGCCTTCTGTACTCCAGTGCAGTCATTTCATCCACATATTACAACTGCTTCTTTTTCTAATAGGTTATAGATATGAGAGAGAGATAATAACATCCAAGTCCCATATTTCGCAAGCTTTAAAACTGAAGTTTAGTCAAGGGAAGTAACTTATTGCCAGAGACAGTAAAGAAGCAACATTTGGAAATACAGACGTCCAGGGGGTATTTGTATATGCTGCTCTGGAGTGCAAGAGGGACACAGGAGCAGGACATAGAAATTGGGGCCATAATATGAATAGGATCACTACGTATGTGGGATTTAATTTAGGATTGAAGATTTAGAGCTGGAGAGGACCTCGATGTTGATTTAGTTAAAAAACTGTAGCCCATAGAGTTTAAGTGATTTGTTTTAAAATAACACAGGTAGTAAATGGAGGATTAGAACCCAGTTACTAGGATTTCAAAATCAGCACTCTTTCCCCTGCACTGTTAGAAACTTAGTTTTTTTTATGTGTTAAGATGGTGATATCTTTCTTACTGTCTGTCCCATAGGTTGGCTGGGGAGAAAGTACAAATATTAATGGTGCCTTAAAATGATGTTGATTGCGACAGTGTCCTTCAGTGTATATCTGCATGTATTTAGAAAAGTATTATGTCTAGAAATGTGTGAAATATATATCCTATGATGTAAAATTGTATAACCCCACTTTTTGGTATTATTTTGACATTTCATAGTCCATCACCAAGCAAGCAACCCTAAGAGTATAAGCTAATTCTAGGATTTATAGAGATTAATTAATGTAGACTATGCTGAGTACTAACATTTTTGATAAAATCGGGTTTGTACTACTGACTCAAACAATAGCACAACAGCAATAAATACATTGTATAAAATGGAAATGTTGATGATGTCTGCCCTTCCCTGAAGTCTTCTGAAGGCTCACTGTAGTTAGAAGGTGACCATTGGTTCATTTGGATTGTGTCAAGTCTTAGCAAACTGATGAATGTGGGGTTGGCCATAGTCTGAGGAAGAGGTGTTAATTTCTTTCTCTGCTACTGTTTTACTTAGGAAGCTCTTCTGTAAGGTGACTTGGTTCTCTAACCTGTGTCAGTGGAAGAAGGATTCTAATAGGGAAAGTCAGTGGTGCTTTCACCTTTAAAGTGATGGGCTCCTGGCTGACTATTTTCCTTCTTCTCTTGCACAGTTTTCTTTTAAATTTAAGAAGAAAAAAAAAAGAGCCTCTGAGAACAGCTGCCATTTCAGAAACGGAATGACTGAGTTTTGCTTGTTCATGGGCTATAAAAGTCCAGCAGCAATGTACTTGGCTACTTGCCAAAATGTTAAAAAAAATTTCTCTTTACTCTAGTAAAGTATTAAGGATTATGTAATGTTGAATAATATATTTGACTTTCTACTTCCCATACTGTAGATATCCATAGATTGAATTATCTTGTCTAGGAGCTCAGTTAATTTCCCCCTTCTCCCCGTCCCCCCCAAATCTAATTGTCTCATGGTTAAGTAAAGTTCAAACTGATATAAAAAGAGTTTTATGGCCAATATTTTCATACAGAGCAATTGGAACTAAGTGACATAGAATACTCAGATTATACCATTTTTGTCATTAAAAAAGTCCTGTTTTCCCTCTGGACTTCTCTTCAAATACCCACTTAAATTCTATAGATTTTTTCCACTCATAGTTTTAAAATGAAATAAGAATTGTGAGTTGTTAGTATTTATTGTGTAAAAGTAACATTCCCTATACATTGTTAAATAGGGCAGTGCTCTGTTTACATGATGAGGTAGAAAGCTTTCCAAGGGTAATGAATCAGCTAGATGAAGAAGGAGGTAGAATTCATCTGGCATCTATCTTCTTGGCACTGTTTCGGGGAACAGGTTTCAGAGCCTGACATGAAAAGATAGACATCTTGGTAAAGCTAACTAAATGACATTGAGTGGGCAGAATTTTTTAAAGAATAAAATTAAAACATGTGGTCTGAGGTCTCTTCTTTTTTAGACATACATAATCAAAATCGAATCTTAATTTTTGACTTGAAGCCTACATTGTTATTACACTATGAAATTTTAGCAGGCTCTTTGCTTGTATAGTGAACCCATAGAACTAGATTTGGAAAATTTTGTTTTCCATCTTGACTGAAATTGATTTATAATCATATGAGAGCATATGGTTTGGATTTCTGCTTCATGATGGTCTTTGAATGTGTTTAAATGATTATCTACTGACTTTTACTACCTTATGGTAAAAGATTAATTGTGCATAGCTCCTTATAGGTATGCAGTATAATAAGTTTAAATATCTATGTTCTGTTTAGACAAAATTTACTCAAAATAGATATTTTTCTAATAGTATAGTTTCAAATTGGAAGAAAGTATAGAATACGTTGTTTAAAATGAGCAAACCAAATCAAATTCTGACTTCTGCAATAAGAAAGGAGTTAGAGTTCTATGTAAGCATAACTTAGACTTATATTCTGATTTTTTTGAGGTCACAGTAATTCAGAGGCCTTATCAATGTATTCATTCTGCTTCATTCTCTTTATTATTTGAAAAATGTGTTTTCCTTCTCTTCCATGACATGACACTCTCCTCTTAGTGAATCTTTTTTGTCTTTTGATGCTATTCTAACTATACCTTATATACACAGATGTCTTTATCAGCTGTGTTGTTTGAGGAAACTTTGTTCCTGTCTTTTTTTTTTTCCCCTATGTTCCTTCTCCTTTGGTGTTCTCATTTACTCCCATGGCTTCATTTATCACTTCTTTGAAGACTCCTAAATCTGAATACCCCCACACCAACCTCATTTCTGTTTGTTTTTGTGCATGTCGAATTTCCACTCTCATCTTTCCCCAAAAAAAGATTTTAAAAAATCCTGGTTCCCCCATTTGGAATTCTGTCTTTCCTCCTCATGCTCCCCAGACCATCCCTCCTTCATTCTCCAGATCTTCCAGTTCCATGTTTTCCCCATGGAAATCTTGTACCCTCCTCTTCCTCCCATGTTCATTGAGCACTCAATCTTGTGTTTGTATTGTTGTTTAAATATGTTATGTACCTATGTTTTAGGTCCACAAAGAGATTATACACCTCTTGAAGGGCAGAATTATTTGCTTAGGTATTGAACTCCATAGTTACATCTTCTGTGGAATTTTCTGTGACTCTGTGAGCATGTTGGTGAGAATCATCTTAAGTTTGGTAATTTGTGCTAAATTGTGGGGCCATTGGAGTAGGTTCTATAAGCTGACAATTTTTTTTACCAGTCTGTACCTGTTGTTTTTTTTTCCAAATTGATTTCTAGGCTTTATAGTAAAGAGTAATGAAGGTGGTGAGAGTTTTGTTGACTATTTGCCAAGTTCTTTACATAAATTATCTCATGTAATCCTTAGAACCTCTGTGAGGTGAGTCCTACAGATATTATGATGCTCATTTTACTTGTGAGCGAACAGATTGTGAGAAGATATGGAGGTAGGATTCAAATCCAGATCCAACTTGATACCAAATCCAACATTTCTTCTTAGTAGAGGAGAGGCCAATCATAGGCAGCTGAGAAAGCAGTAGGATTATACTTAGAGTTGGAGGGAACCTCAAAGACTGTTATTCAAACTCCCTTGGAATGGGGAAAAATTGGGATCCAGAGTGGGTGAGTGAATGGTGGAGGTCACTTGGGCAGTGTGAGAAATGAGTCCTGTGGCTCCAGAGCCAGTGTTTTAGAGGGTTAGTTTTTATAAATTAATAACAAGATTAATTAAAAGCAAACACTTCAAAGCCTTTTGAATAGTATGGGCTCAGTATAGAGAAGCCATATCCACCCCAAGCTTGGTTTTGTTTCTTCTTTAGTGTTAACAAATGTATAATATTAGGTTAAAGTAAATCACCATTTGTTCTGTGAAGGGAGACATCTCTTTTTATCTGTTTTACAATTGTACTCTTGTGGAGGAGAGGAAGATTGTAATAGGAGAACTTGGAGGCTAGAAAAGTCTGATTATTTTCTGTGGAAAGATTATTTCTTTGAATAAAAACCGTCCCAAGAATATGTGTGACCCAATTTTAGATACAACTACTATTCCAGTACCCAAGGGAAGGCTTCACCTATTAGAGCACTTATATGTCATTAACCTGTACATACTAAGAAGCAGAGCTGTTTTAGAAGTGTCTTGTTTTCATCAAAAATGCTTTCTCAGATGAGTCATGGACTCATTCCATAGTACTGGTTGTGTTTGGTTCCCAGAGTGGTATTGGAGGATACAGCAGCTGTTGAGAGAAGGAGTTCTTAATAGATTCAAGATTTAGTGGCTATAAGTTAGCACTTTTTAGAATGAAGATAGGAAAATACACCACACCTTTGGTTCCTCTGATTACAACTCATAACCTCACATGACCCTTCTGAACCCATAGATTGCTGATTAGGCTCTTGGAAATGATGAAGCAAGGTCATTGTATCTTTGTTTGAGTTGTAAATACTGTGCCTAAAAAGTTACTATCCTAAATGTATACACTTAGATCACTATTAGGCTGGATTGTCACCTAGAAATAGAAGCAAAAACTTGTCTGATCTGCAGCTGGGAACACATACTTTACTGTCTATGTGGGGGAGTTCCATCTTTTTATTTTTTTTTAAACAAGTTTCAGCTCTGTTTATTAGTGTGGCATTTAGCCTTTCTATATATTGGGACAGGTGGATCAGTCAGAATCTGAAGAGATTTAGGGACAACTTAGTCCCCTTCAGTGACTCTGATAGAAGGAAATACAGAAGAAAATGGAGTTGAGATGAACATATGGGGTCATTGAGGGGATGGTTTGAGCCTGGTTTGGAGACCACTCCAAAGAAGGGAGGAAATCACAGAGAACATCCATCATGCCTTAGGACCTGGGGCAAATCATAAGTAAATGCTCCTGGGTTTACCTCCTTTTAATGTTAGAATCTTTAGTTTAAACTTTTTAATAGCCCCTGCTGATTTCTAGTACTCATAACAACTTTGAGCCTTTTGTGAGGCAAAGGCAGGTAAAGTTAAGCCTCTGCTTGATGTCCCTGTAAGGCTTAGATTTTCCACAAAGATTTCCCTGTAGTCTTTGTCTTCCTTATAATTTTCTATTCCCAGGTATCTTAGCTTGGAAGACAGCTGGTTGTATTCCTTTTCGAGTTCTATTGTGTAAATTATTGTTGATTGTATGTAGTTCAGTGTAAGACTAGCGTGTTTTGTGACTGTTGGAGTTAAAGGTTTGAAAGCTATTTCAATGTTTTCTTTCTTGTTTTAAACAGACAGTTGACGACGAAGCGATGGCAGCATAAATGAAGATCAAGTAAGGAAAGCAGAACGATGCCCAAGGGTGGGTGTTCTAAAGCACCACAGTTAGACGATTTCTCTCTCAGCAACGACATGGTGGAGAAACAAACTGGGAAAAAGGTAATTGTGGGTTTTTGTGAATATTTCCCTCTGATAAAGTCTTCCTTTTATGTCTCATTAAGGCATGAAGGTGACTTAAGACCTGATTAATCTTACTAACCCAGAAAGACTTTAAATGCAGGTATAATGAATGGGAGACTGTGTGTCTGTTATGAAAAGACCAGCTAAACCACATTCTGAGGGGTGGTCTTCACAGTCATTTGAAGACAATAATGTAATCATTCAAAATAGTAATTGATATAGGGAGCATATATAAGACAGAGAGCCCACTGGAGACTTAGCAGTGAATGCACAAGTAATGACTAGGCCAAAGAACAAATTGTAGAAAGATTTAATAATTTTGTGAAAGAAAATAATAATGATGAAACATACCACAATTTCTGTGTTGAGGCTAACACAGTCCTCAAGGGAAAAAAATCTAATTCAAACGTTCATTAACAAAATACAAAAAAATTAATAAACTGAGTTAGACATTTTAAAAAATTGTTAGAAAACCAACAAATAAAACCAAAATAAGCACAAAAGAGGAAATACTAAATAGTAGAGGAGAATTTGAAACCCAAAAGACCTATAAAAATGATAAATTTAAAGCTGATTCTTTGAAAATTCTAATAAAATTGATAAACCTTTAGTCAATATAATACAAAAGAAGAATACAGAAAATCCAGTCAATAAAATAGCACATGAACAAGGCAAAATTACAGAAAAATGCAGAAGAAATAAAAAAGAATGATTGGAATTTAGTATGCGCAGATACATGATAATAAAAATGAGAACACAAAAGAAATTGAAGAATGCCTTCAAAAATGTAAAATGTAACCAAAGGCCAAATGGAGATCTCAGACAATTCAGTCTCAGAAAAGAAAATAGAACCAGCTATTAAGGAATTACCAAAAGGGGGAAAAAAATCATCATCCTAATGGAGTCATAGAATTCTATCAAACTTTTTAAAGACCAAGTAGCTGCTAATACTACATAGATTTCCCCAAAATTGAAAAAGAAATCACCATACCAGATTCCTTTTATGAGAAATGTAAAGTTCGGATGCCTAGACCTAGGAAGGAGAAAGCACAAACCAATGTGATTCTTAACAATGATTCACATGTTTTACATAAAATCTGATCAATCAGACTACAGTCATCCAAACCATCTGGTCTTATTTAAAGAGCAGAAGGGTAGATCAATGGAACAGACTAGACAATGAAAAATCAGAAATGCTGGCATTCGATAACCCCGTGTTCATTTGACCAGTAATCGTAAATTACATAGGAAATAGCTCTTTTTAAATTTTTAAATAAAAGCTGATGGAGAAACTAGAAAGCCCTCTCAGAAATAGGCTTTAAAATGTTCCATAATATCTTCTGAATGGATATGTGACCTTAATGTGAAAGGTCATACTCCTGTTGTTGTTGATAATGTTGCTGTTTGTCCTTTGCTGTCAAAGAGGATCACAACATCAGGAAGGTGATGCCATATGTGCAAGTGAGGGAGGGCTGTGCAGAGTCCTTCCCTTCCCCTCCTCCTTCCCTCTTCCCTTTTCCTTCTCTCCTTAAAAATGAAGAGAAAGGGGTAGCTAGGTGGCACAGTGAATAGAGCACCAGCCCTGGGGTCAGGAGAACCTGAGTTCAAATTCACCCTCAGACACTTACTAGCCACGTGACCTTCGACAAGTCACTTAACCCCAATTGCCCTGTCTTCCCCCTTCCAAAAAGCGAGAGAGAGAGAGAAAAGAGAATTGTATCACATACCTCTCACAGATATAGGTGGCAGATGTATTCTAAACCAAACAATGGATAGAGGTAATTATGTAATATGAAATAGATAACTTTGATCATAAGAAACTGAAAAACTTCTATACAGACAAAATTAAGGCACTTAGTATAAAAAGGGAAGTGGTTTTTAATGGGGGGGGG
>JAQQSU010020409.1:0-10052 GCA_028627135.1 Pseudochirops cupreus | reverse complement strand
ATGGTGAATTTAGCTGCTATGTGGAAGAAGTTAGGAAAACCAGGAAATGGAAATGAGAAGGAGAGAGTTTCAGGGATGAGAGGCAGCCTAAAGTTAGTATCTTATGTGAGGAATAGCAAGGAAGTCAGCATCACAGAATCATAGAATACATGTAGATAGAAGGGAAGATAGGGGTGAGAGAGAGAGAGACAGAGAGAGAGAGAGAGAGAAAGAGAGAGAGAGAGAGAGAGAGAGAGAGAGAGAGAGAGAGAGAGAGAGAGAGGAGAGTTTACAACGTGATTACCATATGATGCCAAGCACTGTGATAAGTGCTACAGATAAAAACAGAAGCAAACAAGATGGTTCCCACCATCAAGAAATTTACTTTCTTTTTATTTTTTTGTTTTTTGGAAGGGGTAAGGCAGGGCAATTGTGGTTAAGTAATTTGCCCAAGGTCACATGGCTAGTACGTGTTAAGTGTCTGAGGCCGGATTTGAACTCAGGTCCTCCTGACTCCAGGGCCAGTGCTCTATTCATTGTGCCACCAAGCCACACCTGGAATTTACTTTCTAATGTGGAAAAACAATACATGATGGGGAGCTAGGAGATTGTTAGAAGGGTAGAATAAAATACCAATATTAGGATAAGGCAACTATCAGGGAGGTGGAGAAGTCCAGACAGAAAATTGATCTAGGAATGAAGTGAACATGAAAATGCCTGCTCAGGTAATGAGGGTCCAGGAAAGGGAGTCATCAATTAGGAGAGAAGATCTTAGGGAGAAAGTGATTGGCTGGTGAAGTAGTAGAGAAGTCTAGAAAGCAAGTCAAGCTGGATGATGATAAGATATATTTCCAAAGAAAATGGAAAAGGACTTATATGTACACAAATATTTATAGCAGCACTTTTTGTGTTGGCAAAGTATTGGAAATTAAAGGGATGTCCATCAATTTGGGAACCATTGAATGAGTTGTGGTATATGATTATGATAGAATATATTTGTGCTATAAGAAAGAACAAGCAGGATGGTTTCAGAAAAATCTGGGAAAACTCACAAGAACTTATGCAAAGGGAAGTGAGCAGAACCAGGAGAACATTGTACAAAGTGACAATATTGTAAGACTGATAAACAATGAAAGACTTAGCTACTCTGATCAATAAAATGATCCAAGACAACTTCAAAGGACTCATGAAAAAAATTCTATCCATTGAGAGAGAGAGAGAGAGAGAGAGAGAGAGAGAGAGAGAGAGAAAGAGAGAGAGAGAGAATAGATGAGCTGAATGCAAATAGAAGCATATTAATTTTCACTTCATTTATTGCAACATGGCTAATATGGAAACATGTGTTGCGTATGTTGTTTACCTTCTCAATTGGTAGGGAAAGGGCTAGAAGGAGAGAGAGAGAGATTTTGGAAAGAAAAAGGAGAAGAAGAAGAAGAATACAAAGAACAAAAAGAAGAAGAACAACAATAAGTGGAAGAACAAGAAAAAGAACAAGAAGAACAAGAAGAACAACAGCAAACAGAAGAACAAGAACAAAAACATGAAGAACAAAAACAAGAAGAACAAAAACAAAAAGAAGAACAAGGGCAAGAACAAGAAAAAGAAGATGATGAAAATGATAATGATAGCAACTCGTTTAATTTTATAACAATAATCTTTTTTCAGAAGATAAAGGAAATAACAAGAGGACATGCTATTCTGAATTTGAATCTGACCAAAAAGTGAAAAACTGGTGGATTATCTAGGGAAAACAGAAACAAAATAAAATGAACAACACCAAAAAGCACAATCCCATAAAAAATACAATGAATGAGTTGAGGCTTTCAAAAAAGGAGGAGACCATTACCACTAAGAATGAGGATTCATTGAATCTATGTTAATGGAGATAGGAAGAACAAAGAAAAGATAGCTCCACTTCTTGGAACTGATTGAGGAATGATGCTTATGCATACGGTGGAATCATACCTTGTTTCTGTTTTCTCTATCATGGAGAAAAAGGAAAGAATAACTAAAATCCTATATAATAGAATTGTGATTCATAAAGATTACAACAATCTAGAATTATAGGTGAGTGAAATATGGTAAAAATTCACTTTAGGCAAGTGTAAAGCCCTGAAATTTTTTGTATTGCTTTTTTGGTTGTTTTTTAAGCAACTGCTTAAATTCAGAATTAGAAAGAATTTGCTGAACAGCAGTGCATGAAAAAATGTAAAATTTAGTGGACACAATGTATGTATGTATGTATGTATGTATGGATGTATATTCCAAATGGCACTCTGAAATAATTAAGCTCATTTTACAGATGGGGAAACAGAACCTGGAAAAGGTTAAGTGACTTGCCAGTGATCACACAGCTAAGAATTATCTGAGACAAGATTCAAACTCAGGCCTTTGTGACTCCAAGTCAGACTGAATAATCACTTACCTAAAATGTTGTGAAAGTGCTTCATACTTGAGGTCAACATTATAATATTTGACCTCTGATTCCCCTTCCTATGCTGAAATTCTATGACTCTCTAATTTTGATTGCTTTCTCTTTCTGTCCTCTGAAATTCCAGGGCATTTTTTTAGGAGTATTCTAATAGCACTTATATTCTGCCTTAGTTCATAGTTACATATGTGTATTATCCATACAGCTATTTTAAGGTCACTGAGGGCAAGCCATTTTCATGAACTTCACGGTGGCTACCAGAGTGACTGCTGTAGTATATGCTTCCTTATTGCTCACCCTTCATTCTCAGAAAGGACCAGTGACTAGTATAAGAATTCAATTTAAGTGAGGCAGACTTGCACAAAGTTGTCAGATCCACTCTCTCTTCCAGAGTCACTAAAGTTCAGTGGCAAGACAAAAGTCTAAACAACAGGCAATAGCCCAGGATGCAATAGACGACTGGTGTCTCAAATGTCTGATGAAGCTCTAAGCACTCCACAGCTTCTGCTTCAGTTGCCTTCATGGTCATTGGAACAAATAGTGTTCATCTGTCTTTGTGCTTGACAAATATGTTTTCAATGAACAAAAGTGTCTAATCCGATTCAATCTTGTATGAACATTAGATTGAATGTATTCTTTTCAGGCTGGTGAAAGTTGTGAAATGTAATATTTCAGCAGAAAGCAACTTTCAACTTAAACTTATAATGACTTGCACAGAAACATGTGATATTTAGTAAATATTAACACCTGTGGGAATTTAATAATATGATTTAATACTGCATTTTGAATTTCATAATCTTACTTTGAAGGGAATATTTTTTCTTCCCATAGAGAGCAAGTGAAAACATTGCACTGCCCTTATGAAATTAACCCAACTTTTATTTTAAGGGTCTAGGAATGTTAATTAGTGTTAAAACATTTTTTTTTAACATTTGAAGGCTGAGATTTTCTAAACAAGGTGATTGCTTCTAGTTCTCTCAATTTTCTTTTCTCCCCCAATATGCATGTGAACATATTTCTAGAATGTCTCATAAATTCACCAGACTTCCAGGTTTCTCCCCTTAGACATCTTTGCAAGTGCTACTTCTGATGTGAGCACTATAAAGTGTAATCTGTGAATTTTCACCTCAGAATTCTATTTTAAATATTTTAAATTGTAGTATTTCAGCATGAATAAATCCAGAACAGGTTTTATTTGAGAGAAGGAAGAGGAAAATATCATCCGAGAACAATAACAACATCATTTTTAAAGGTTTTGCCAAATTTCAAATAATTTCATCAAATTAATCAATGAAAAAATCATCAGACATATGCATTATAGATTTCCATTGCTTTTTTGGGACTTTTTTAGTCCAAGTCATATTTATGTAAATGAGTAGGAGAGAAAGCATTTTACTGAATGGAGAGAAACATACACATGTATTGAATTTGCCACTTTTTATTTGGAATATTTGCAGGTGCGTGTAGCTTTTAATTATGAAACCTTTTAGTAGAAAGAGCACAGTGGATTTTGTGACTTTGGATGTGGGTGGCCCTGAATGTACTGAGAAGACTGTGTGATCTGTTACAAAAGAACCAGGAACTCCCACAAGGGGAGAAATTTCACTGGTCAGTGGAACAAATGACTGCAATTAGCAAGTCACCTTAAGTAGTGATTGCACAGTATTTAAAACCAGTGGGTTTGATTCTCAGGTTATTATGCAGGCAAAGGCCCCACTGACTCTAATAGTGGTTCTATAAGAAGCAGCAATGAGGTGACATAGAAACTTCTGACAGATGCAGACTGCCTTAAAATAGTAGCTTTTGCCCAAGGGCAACTAGCACCACTGGAAACTATTGAATTATAATAATGGTCCTGCAAGCACTGTGCCACTATGAGAAGAATTTAGTCAAGAAAGTAGAGGAGAAAATGAGCATCTCCTAGCTTGATGTAGCTTTGTGCTAAAGTATAACTGTGAGCAGAGTAGAGAAGATTAAGGGATATGTGAAATCAAATGATTTAAGTTCTATTATAATGAAAATCTCCATATAAGCAAGAAATAGAATTATAAGGTCTAGAGGTATTTCAAGTAATAATCCATATACTTGATTTCTAATACAATAAAAGCATTTTGCCAATATTCTTCATTTTAACTATATTTGGTGCTTGATACTATGAAATAGAGTCCAGGACAAATTTAAAAATGTTATTTCAAAGCTTAAAAATCAAATTGAACTTTTAAAAATATTTTTTAGATTTAAGGTGACTATTATTTTCATAAGTGAAAGAGGAAAAATCATTTATCATTTGGTAGGAGTTACAATCTATTAGAAGAAATTGGTGTAAGATTTAGCCTTGACATACTTATCTCTTCAGATATGTAATAATGGAAAAATTAAAAGTTGTAGCATTCCTTGCACTGCCCCACTAACATGTTCATGAAGCATAGACTGGGACAAGCATTCTTGCCTGCCTACAAACTTTTAAAAATATTAAAATAATAGAAGTATCTTTCTTTGTAATTTTATGTATTTTGTGCACTTAAGATATTCAAGGAAGAAAGGAAAGAGGGAAGGAAGGAGAGAGGAAGGAAAGATGCATTTATTAAGTGCTTACCATGAGTCAGAGACTGTGCCAAGCACTGGGGATACAAATATAAAGATCTTCCATTCTAATGGGAAAGATAATAGGAAAAGGAAACTGAAAAGTATAAGGGAAGAGTAGGGTTGAAATTTGGAAGCCAAGAACAGGACTAGGAGAGGAATGGAGTCAAATCTTGGTCCTTTCACACAATGGAGGCCACAAGGGATGCTCAATTATTTACACTTTGGGCAGGTCTTACAAGGGTTGGCCCAGGTTGAGATGGTTACAGAGTGGTTGGATGTTCCCAAGTGAGGAGTTCCTTGATGCTAAGGAGGTTTTCTGGAGGAGACAGCTGCAGAGGAATGATTTTGAAGTCTGGAATACAGGAACAAGGCTGGGAGGACTCTGCAGGCTAGTGGAGATGAGACTAAACTAGGGAAGTCAGACAAAACAACAACAACAAAAGGATCATCCAGCACTAGGTTTGTTAAGGATAGTAATTGAGGAAGGAGATTTTTGCAAAATTGAAATATCAGTGAAAATAGATAAAATACTTGCTAAAAATCTAGGAAAGGTAAACCTGCTTATTAAAAGGATCATTTTGGCAGCTAAGTGAATAATGGATTGGTGAGTTAGGACATTAGAGGCAGGGAAGACAGGATTTTATTATTATAATCCAGAAGAGAGGTAGAGACTGAATTTGTCTGGTGGCAGTATACATTTGGAAGACGTGACAGATGCAACAGATATTTTGTAGGTAGAATATATGAGACGTGAGTATTTATTGGTTGTAGAGGATAAAAGAACATAGAAAGTCAATGCCAACTCCAAAATTTTGAGTGCAGTTGCCTGGAAAGATAATGATTGCCATCAATAGAATTAGGGAAGCTGGTAGGAAGGAAGATGATGAACTTAGTTTTGAACATATTAAGTTTAAAACTGACTGGATATTTGTGGAAAGGGGTCCAATAGAGAGTTGGAGTCATGCACTAAAGTTCAGGGTAGAAATTATGGCTGATTATATAGATTGTAAATTCATCTGCATAAAAATGATAAAAGAAACTATCATTGGAAGAGACTGCCTAGTGAGGGTGATATGATAAGAAGGCAAAGTACAGAGCATGAGCTGTGACCATACAAGAGTGAGAGAAGCATGACAAAATAGTGAAAGCGACCAGTAAAGAATGATATACAGATAGGAGGAGAACCAGAAGAGCTTATTATAAAGGAAGCCAAAGGAAAGAAGAGTAACTAGAAGCAGGAGGGGACCAATAGAGTCTCTTCTTGCAGAGGGTATAGCTGTCACATCTCCAGAAAAGATAATTTCTTGTACTTCAAGCCAACAAATCAAGTTTTCAAGTATTCATCAGGTTTAAAAAGAAAGCAAAAAATGCAGGTGTTTCTCTTAAGAAATTCATAGTCTAATTAGGGCAATAATATATAAACTATGTGTATATGCTATATAAATATATATAGATATAGATATAGATTCATAGATATATAGATATACAAGATAAAATCAAGATAATCAACAGAGTGAAGACTTCAATAAGTGATGACATATATAGACAGGTGCCATCATGTGTGAGGTCATATGAAAAAGAAGAGAAGAGTAGAGGTCTTAGAGGACTCTCTTGGAAGACAGCTATTTATCAACCTGAGAACTGGACCTGGAGTCAGAAAGATCAAGGTTGGAATTCTGCCTCAGACAATAGTTGTATGACCCTTGGGAAGTCAACTAACCCTCTCTCAGTCTAAATTTTTGCTGTTATTGTTCAGATATTTTTAGTCGTGACTCTACTTGGGGTTTCTTGGTAAAGATACTGAAGTGGTTTACCATTTCCTTCTCCAGCTCATTTTATCAATTAGGAAATTGAGTCAAACAGGGGTAAGTGACTTGACTAGAGTCATTCAAGAGTGTCTTGAGACCAGATTTGAACTCAGGAAGATGAGTCTTCCTGACTCCAGGTAGTCTAATTTTTACTAATCTGTAAACTATGGGCAATAATAGCATCTTTCTCAGAACATTAATGAGAAGATGAACTGAAATAACATATGTAAAACACTTTACAAAAAGTAATGCTCTATATAACCATTACTTTTTTTGTATAGGTAGTTTAGTCATTATTAGATATAAACAACCAAGGAGTCTGCTGTCTTCCTGGAGTGTATACCTGGAACATGATAGAAAATGAACAGATTCGATGACCATTCTTTACTTTTGATGATTTGGGAGAAGGAAGTACCATAGGTCTATTTTTTATCCTGCAACATTACTGAAATTATTAATGGTTTCAATGATTTTTGATTCAATCTTTATGATCCTCTCAGTAAGCCATCCAATCATGCTCAAATAGTAGTAATTTTGTTTCTGCTTTTCCTATATCTTTTCTCTCATATCTCTATAGCTATAATAGCATTGGTATAATTATATCAAGTGGTAGTGGTTAAAATAAACATCCTTATTTCTTTTCTGATCTTTTTAGAAAGATAACAAATACTTCTTCATTGCAAATAATGTGAATTTCAAGAGTTCTTTATTAAAATGTACTTACTCTTTGGGAGTGCCAGTGATTGTTATGGGTAGGAATTGAAGGTTACTTTGATGAAAGCACTTTTGAATGGGGCAGAGGCTAGAACAAAAGGCAATAGGCAGGAATAAGACATGGAAAGGGGATTTAAGAGAACCCAAATTTTATCTACCTTGTAATTTTAAATAAGGTCATCTATACTTGTAAGGAAATCTAATTGTCACACTCTACACATTGAGGTGTCAATATATTAGGTGTTTGCAGTATGTGAAAAAATTTAAGCTTTATGCCAACTCTAAAACTTAGCTTTGTAACTGTTAAAATAACAATATACATCAACATTACCACATTAGTGAATTTTGGCATGGATATCTGCAGGTCAAAATGATTGTCAGCAAGAAAATTTCTAAAGCCAAACAGTTTTATTGTCAAAGAAGATCAAATTATTGAATATCTTTCTCCCGAGACTTAGCCACGTTGTTCCAGTGCCAAATATATATTTACCTAAAAGACCATACAGAGAACTTACACAAGGCAAGTACTCACATGGTGGTCAGAAGAAGTGACACAAGGGCATTCTTAAGTTCTCTTTCAAGAACTTTGGAATTAATTGCGTAACCTGGAAGATACTGGCAAAGAAACACCCAGCACAGTGTACCGTCATCAAAGAATGTGCTATGCTCTATTAGCAAAGCAGAATTGCAACAGCTCAAAAGAAATGTGAGATGCACAAATTTAGAGAAACCACCCCAAATATCCATATGCACAATTTGTGCCTGACCTGTGGTAGAGCATTCCAAGCTTGTATTGTTTTGATCAGACATAGTTGGACATGCTGTAATTAGATTCTAACATAGTGATGTCATTTCTGTCCTCTTCAAGAAAAAAAGGACAACAACCAAGCAACCAACCATATAGTAGTGAGACAAAGAATCCGACAGTATCAAAAGAATTAAAAATTAATATGGCACAGAAGGTAATTGAGAGGCCTAAGGTGAGTCTTGGAAATGGGTGAATTTAATTTAGGTGATCATTACATACACTACTAAGGGCAAAAATCCCTTAGAAGAAATAAAGTAGTGCTCATAGTGACAAAAAAGGAGAGAAAAGCAGTACTGAGGTATAATTTAAAAGATGACAGAATATCTGTTCAGATCCAAGGCAAAGTGTTCAGTGCTACAGTAATAGAATTCCAAATACTAATGTGGAAGAGTCAAAAGTTGATCAGATCTATGAACACCTACAATGTCTTCTAGAAATAACTAAAAAAAAAAGAAGTCACATTCATCACTAGGTTTAGAATGCTAAAGTAGGAAATCAAAAGATAATTGAAATAACAAGCAAGTTTGGTGTTGGAGTACAAAATGCAGCAGGGCAGAGTTTTGCCAAGATAACTCATTGGTCATAGCAAACACCCTTTTTCAGCAACCCAAAAGATGGTAATACACATGGACATTATATACTTTGGAGAAGCTCTGTACAGTCAGTTAAAACAAAACCTGAAACTCATTGTGGCTTAGTAGTGAGTTTCTTTTTGGAAAATTCAGAATTAAACCAAAGAAAATAGGGAAAATGATCAGACCACAAAGTTATGACCTTAATAACATGCCTTATGAATATGAAGTAGAAATGATGAAGAGATTGAAGAGATTAGATCTTTTAGATAGTGTGCCTGAAAAACCTCAGACAGAGGTTTGAAATATTGTATAGAAGGCAGCAGCAACAGCAACAACCACAAAAAGAAAATATTCCAAAGAAATGGAAGAGTAAGAAGTCAAAATGGTTGTATGATGAGGCTTTACAAACAGCTGAGGAAGGAAAAAAGTGAAAGATAAAGGAGGAAAAGATAAATATACCCAAATGAATTCATAACTCCAGAGAAAATTAAGGAGAGATAAGTTTTTCTTAAATGAGCAATGCAAAGAAATGTAAGAAAGCAATAGAATGTGAAAGACAGATCTAATCAAGAAAATTAGAGATATCAAGGAAACTTTTCATGCAAGAAATGGCCATGATAAAAGATAAAAATGGTATGGACTTACGAGTAGCAGAAAAGATAGGTAACTAACCAAATAAGTAAATAAATATTAATTAGAAACCCAAGTTAAAAAATTATTACATGTAATAATTATTTACATGTAAAAGCACTTTGAGATTTGCAAATTCAGTTGATAATTAGGGCAGATATTATATCTACCTTTTTTCATATGCAGGAACTAGAAGGTGAGAGGTTAAGAGACTTGCCCATTGTTACAGGGCAAGATTATAAAAGAGGATGTGAACTCCAAACCCAGTAAAATATAATTATAATAGCACTTTACCTTGCAGAGTTTTTGTGAGGATCAAATGAGATAACAACTATAAATCACTATCACAGTGCTTGGCATAGTAAGTGTATATAAATGGCAACTATTATTAACAAACATCATGATAACAAAGTAAATATTTTGAGCTTTACCTGAAATTACATTACATCAAGCAAATTCAATTGAATGGGCCAAGATGAGAAAATATGACTATTTCTTTGAATGATTTAAATGAATTGGAT
>JAQQSU010020408.1:0-10052 GCA_028627135.1 Pseudochirops cupreus | reverse complement strand
ATAGTGGTGATTAATTTTTATAATAATTATTACCTTGTTATAATAACTATTCTGTTATAGTAATAATGATAATAGAATGCTGATTATATTATATTTTAATAATTACATCGTTATAATTAATTCTGACAAAATGCTTTAAGATCTTAGAAAATAGCAGGATAGGTTATTATTTTCACTGAAGGCCAGTAGAGGCAAAATAGTTGATGTTGTTTGTAATTTCTGCATTTGTTAATAGAAAAAAAGAATATGGTGGTTGAAACATCAGCGCAAGTTAATAATATATTCATACTTGCAGGAAGAATTATTTTCCAATACTATTGTGAAGTATATTCTAACCAAGTAAAATCCCTTCGTACCATTAGGACACCTGGATTGCCTCCATTTTGTCATTGCTGATTGAAGTACAGCCCATCCAGAACTCTTAATACTTAAACCAATCAGAAAATGGGCCAATCTCTCAACAGGATCCTGACCCCTAACCCCTAAAGAGCTCCTGCTGGCCAGGAGAACAAGTTTAGATTTGTGTGAATCTCTCCCCACCACACTGACTTCTGGCGACTCTGACAGAGGAAGTGGGGACCAGAGAGAGAATATGTCAAATCTCCAGTTCTCCACACAAATCTCTGGGGCAACGATGGAGATGGAAAGGATGCTCTCTCACCCCATTGCCTTTTCTGCCAAGGAAAACCCTGGGGTCTCCGTAGGAAGAAAGGGAAAGGTATGCAGCAGGGAGGATCAGTATCACCATCATAAATATAGTATCATCTCAGCACTCCATGAGATTTAGTTGTTTATGGTCTAAATTTTGACCACTCAGGAAAATATTTCCCAAATTATAACATTGTTCCTAGGAAATTGAGTGCTACACTTAGGCTATTATTTCCACTAAACTCATGTTTTAGTGGAACCACTTTACAACATTAAGTAGGCTTTGCTGATACATGGAGGTCTTAATAACTGGAACAATCTCAATAACCAGATTTAAAATGATAGGAAGGAGCTTTTTTTTTTCAAATCTACTTTACCCTAATCAGATGAAATCTAGAGAATCGTGCTGAATTTGGAACATATTAGGAAGAAGACTAATCATCCTGAAAGTGTCCTGAAGACAGGAATGAGGTTCGTCAAGGACTCTGAGTCCATGCCATATAAGGATCATTTGAAGGAAATTTAACCTGGAGAATCTTGTCACTTTGACCTCCACACTTCCTCTCACAGCTGTTTTTTCTCTCTGCTTTCACAGTCATTTGGGCAGCCATGTGGCACAATGGATAGAGTGCCTGGCCTGGAGTCAGAAAGACTCATCTTCCTGAGTTCAAATCTGACCTCAGACACTTACTAGCTGTGTGACCCTGGACTAAATCACTTAACTCTCTTTTGCCTCAGTTCATCTGTAAAATGAGCTGGAGAAGGAAGTGGCAAACCACTCCAGTATCTTTGCTAAGAAAACCCCAAATGGGATCACAGAGAGTCAGACATGCCTAAACAACAACCTTAGTCATTTCTTACTGGAACTGTTAAAGTGGCCTCCTAATTGGTCTCTCTGCATCGGTTCTCTCCCCTCTCAATCTATATTTCAAAGGGTAACTCAAGTGATTTTCCTAAAGCTCAGGTGTAACCATGTCACTGTCTTACTCAACAAACTCCAAGGGCGCTCTGTTGCCTCTTGGAGCAAATGCAAACTTCTCTGGCTTTTAGAGCTTTTCTTTCCAATATGGTTTCAACCTACCTTTCCGGATTTGTAATACATTCCTCACCTCCCCCTCTCTATGGTCCAGTCAAACTCGCCTTCTTGCCGGTGACATGCAATTCCCCATCTCTGTGCTTTTCCCAGGTTATCCCCCATGCTTGGAAAGCACTTAGGGATAGAGGCAGGGGCCTGCTGGTAAATTGTTAACCACCAACTCTCTGGGGGGATGGGGGAGGAGAAGTGCCCCAGACACCCTTTAAGTTAATTCTGCATTATTATTATCATTTTTTTCATCATTTTCTTAATTCTAGACAATCATAAAAACAACCAACCAATCTCTGATTTGTAACACTTGCAAATTTCTGAGGTCTAACTCCTCAGGCTGAAAATTTAATAATTAGCTCTCCTGAGCAGCACAGCCCTGAGCCCTCTTTCTTCACTTTTGCTTTTTAGAATCCCTTCTTTCTCTCCACATTCAGCTCAAGTTCCACCTTCTACATGAAGTTTTTCCTGATTCCTCCCCATGGCTAGTGCCTTACCTCCAAAATTATCTTGCGTTTATTTTGTGTGTATTTCATGTGCATTTATATACCTTCATGTTGTTTCTCCCTATGGAATGTAACCTCCTGAAAGGTAGGTAGATACAGTCTCATTCTTGTCTTTGTATCACTAGCACCCAGTACAGTATCTGGCATACAATAGGTGCTAAAGAAATGCTTGTTGATTGGTGGACTGAGAAGAGAAAATATAGGGTGGATATGGTGACTCTCTTTAAGTATTTGGAGGATTGTCACATAGAAGAAGGATGTGGCTTTCCTTGCCTGGCCCCAGAGGGAAGACCTAGCTAGGACCAGTGGGTGGAAGTCACAAGGAAACAATTTTAGGCTTCAGATAGAGAAAAATTTTCTGATAGTTTGATCTATCCAAAAATAGGATGGGCTGCCTTTGGAGAAGCTGGGTTCCCCTGACAAGAGAGTTTGAAGCAAAGGCTAGATGTTTGTCATCCAGTATGTTACGGGTAGGGTATCTTTTTTTAGCAAAGATTTGGACTAAAAGTCCTTGAGGTCCATTCCAATTGAGAAATTCTATGATCTTCATTGAAGGAATGAAGATACGCTGATGATATAATAAATGTTGTGACTCCTCCCTCAAAACACCACTTTTATCCGTTCTCACCACCACCACCACCCCACAAAAAAATCTTCTCAAGGCTGTTCCTCAATGGTGGAATAGATAAAGAAACTAGGTGGTCTAACCACTGGAAAGCACTAAATAAGGAATATTAAGGTATCTAGTATTAAAAACCAATCAGACTTCATGTAGATTGTATTCATAGGTGACCAATGAGCCTCATTAACATGTGTTGACATTTTATGGTCTTTTTTCTTAAATTGGAATACTGATAGTTGTTTGCTTATTAGAAAACTAAAGTTCACAGAGGTTAAATGGCTGAGCAAAGTCACATGGGGTGTTAACGAAAATAGGATTAGAATTTATACTCTTTCTCAATACTTTTTACTTGGATAAATTGATCCCTCCCTTCCTCCTCCTCCTCCTTCTGCTGCTGCTGTTTCTCCTCCCCCCCCTCCTCTTCCTCTTCCTCCTGTCCCTCCTCCTTTTCTTTCTCTCCTTCTTCTTCTTCTTCTGTTGTTTTGCTGATGATGCTACTGCTTTCTAACCCTAGTCTGTCTCCCAAGTTTTAGCCATGCATCACCAACTACATTCTAGAAATATCAAATTGAATGTCCCATAGACATCTTATACTCAGCATGTCCAAAACTGAACTCATTATGTTTCTCTCCAAACCCTTCCCTCTTCCAAGTTTTCCTATTTCTCTCAAAGGCAGCCTATACTCCTTCCAATCTCCAGGCTGGTAAACTTTACATTATCCTCAACTCCTCGCTCTTCCTTACCCCACATATTCAATCAATTGCCCAATCTTGCCTTTTCTATCCTATGACATTTCTTGTATCCAACAGGTTCTCTTTCTATTTATGCATCTCCCTCTTCAATTCAGGCCATCATCACCTTTCTCCTAGATTATTATAGCAATCTCTTAACTAGTTTCCCTATCCCATCTATCCTTATTCCAATCTATCCTATTCATTGCTTCCAAGGCAAATTTCTTTAAACATAGATCTCCCCATCTGGCTCCATTATTCAATCAGCTTCAGGAGCTTCCTGTTGCTTCAAGAATAAAATATGAACTCATCTGTTTAGATTTTAAAGCCTTCACAACCTATTTTCCAATCTGCATTTAACATTATTCCCTTTCCTCCACTCTGCCATCCAAATAAACTGGTCTTCTCTCAGTGCCTCTCACACAAAACTCCATTTCCTGTCTCCTTGCTTTTTCACTGACTTTCCTCATCAGCCTGTAATACCAAACTCCTTACCTGCATCTCATAGTCTGTCTCTTCCTTTAAGATGCAGCTCAAGCACCATCTTCTGCATGAAGATTTTTCTAATTCCCTCAGCTGCTAGTGCTTCCCTCCCAAATGACCATATCTTTCATTACTTGATAGATATTTGCAAATATTCACTTTATGCTTTATACATGTATACATACATGTACATTTTTCATAATAGCTAACATTTCTATAGCAAATTAAGTTTTGCAAAGCACTTTACAAATACCTCATTTGATGGGCACGACCATCCTAGAAGGAAGGTACTATTATCCCCATTCCACAGTTGAGGGAACTGAGGCAAATAGAGGTTAAGAAACTTGTTCAAAAAGCTAGTGTCTAAGGCTGGATTTCAACTCAAGTCTTCCTGACTCCAGGTTCAGCATTCTATCCACTGGACCACCTAGTTGCCTAAGTACATCTGTTGTCTTCTTCAGTAGAATGTAAGCTTGCAATTAAGGATTATTTCATTCCTTGTACTTTTATCACAGGGCCTAGCACTCAAACACAGTAGGTACTTAATAAATGTTTGTCAATCAACCAATTGATTATTTGACTTGAACACTTCCTGTCTTCCTGGTTTCCTGCTCAGCTCTCTATCCACTTTGCTGTGCCACCTCTTAGAATCTGTCTTTTTTATTAGCTAACATTTATTTTTAGTTTTCAACTTTCACTTCCATAAATTTTAAATTTTCTCCCCCTCCCTCCTCTCCCTCCCCCCCAAGACAGCATGCAATTTGATATAGACTCTACATATACATTCCTATTAAACACATTTTCTCATTAGTCATGTTGTATAAAATAATTATAACAAATGGGAGAAAACATGAGAAAGAAAAAAAAATAGTCTGCTTCACTTTGCATTCAGACTCCATAGTTCTTTCTTGGATGTGGGTGGTATTTTCCAACATGAGTCCTTTGGAATTGTTTTAGGTCCTTGCATATCTGAAGTCTGTCAAAATCAGTCATCGAATACTGTGGCTGTTCATCATTAGAATCTGTCCTAATTGACTGAGAATTTTTCACTTGGTCCATCAAATCATAATTCTTCTAGAAACATGAATGGGGAAAATGAGTTTAGAACACTTAGTGCCAAATTCGATATCTAAATAGCGATTATTATATAAGACAATTTTCTCATTTCCATTTGAGGACTTGAATATGAAAGAAATCTTTGAAAGAGGGAAGGTCCACAGCAATTCAGGCTATTCCTTGAGTTCATTATTTCTCAGAATCAGGCATGCAGAAAAGCTAACTCCTCATGGGGGAACAGATGAAGAAAAGAGATTAATTTATCTAAGTAATAAATATTAAGAGCTCTAGTCCTGAAATCAGCAGATTTCATGCAACTGCAACACTCACAGTGACCAGTGAACCTCATAAAGGCAAAGCTTCCTTGATATTGATGCTTACCACACTTTAGTGCCACAATGAGATCATAACTTCCCTGAAAGCAGATATTACATCTCATCTTTTTTGAAAAAAAATTCTCTACACTCAAAATGCAGTGCTAGGCACATATGAGTTGCTCAAATATGCACTAGATGAATTGAATTTTTTTAAATTTCCAGTATAATTGAAATATGTATTTTCCGTGATTGATAGACAGGAATTACTCTCTTGTTATGCCCACTTTTCCTGGTCTCTAGACTTGTCATTGCTTGCCTTGGTATTCCATTCCACCAATGTTAAGTACCCACTTTTAACATTGAACTCTTTGAGAAACTGTTAGAAGTATAAAAGGACTTCTTACCCACATGTACAAAAATATTTATAGCAGCTCTTTTTGTGGTGGCCAAAAATTGGAAATTGAGGGGATGCCCATCAATTGGGGAATGGCTGAACAAGTTGTGGTGTGTGAATGTAATGGAATGCTACTGTGCTATAAGAAATGATGAGCAGACAGATTTCAGAAAAACCTGGAAAGACTTACATGAACTGATGCAGAGGAAAGTGAGCAGAACCAGGAGAACATTGTACACAGTAACAGCAACACTGTGCAATGACCTTGACAGACTTACCTCCTCTCAGAAAGGCAAGGATCTAAGACAACTGTAAAAGCCTCATGATGGAAAATGTCATCCACACCCAGAGAAAGAACCATGGAGTCTGAATGCAGACCAAATAATACTATTTCCTCTCTTTTTGTTGTTATTGTTGTTTTGTTCTGTTTCTTCTTTCTCACAGTTTCTCCCATTGGTTCTAATTCTTCTTTACAACATGACTAATGTGGAAATATGTTTACTATTAATATATGCATATTATACATGTACATATACATGTATATCCTATATCAGATTGCATGCTGTTTTGGGGAGAGGAAGGCGGGGGAGAAAATTTATAACTAAAAAACTTATGGAAGTGAATGTTGAAAACTAAAAATTAATCAAATTTTTTAAAAGCTTGAAAAAAAAGAAAGAGTTCTTGCCTTTAAGAAGGGCATCTCTGAAGAGATGACAATAGAATATCTATAAAGACCACTGCTGGGAGGCAGTGTGGTGCACTGTAACACTGAGGAAACAGAAAGGTTGGGAGAGTCCAAAGATCTGGGTTTCTGTCCTGATTCTATTGCTGCCTACCTTAGGAGTTCAAATGGCCTCACTCAACCTCTTTGGCCTCATTGCCCTCATCTGTAAAATGATGGGGTTGGACTAGGTGACCCCTTCCAGCTCAGTGTCTGTGATTCTGTGATCAGTTTGTTCCTTTCCTTGGGGTAAAACACAACCTTAGATAAAGGAAGCCTTTTAGATGGTGGATGCATAGCTTCAGCATGACGTGATTAGATACACTGAAATCATCTTTGAACAGAGTCCCCCTTCCCTGGGGAACCCTTAGAAAAACTTTCTTCAGTGGCATTCAACAAGCATTCATTGAGGACTTACTATGAACCATACACTAAGCTAGGAATCTGGGGTACAAAGACACAAACAAGCAATCCCTTGCCTCCTATTGAGAAAAAATAAGATGTAGGTGGATAAATGTATGATAATTACAGATTAATGAGGAGGGGGAGAGGGGCAGCTAGGTGGTGAAGTGAATAGAGCAACGGCCCTGGAGACAGGAGGACTTGAGTTTAAATCTGGCCTCAGACACTTGACACGTACTAGCTGTGTGACTTTGGGCAAGTCACTTAACCCCAATTGTCTTTGCCTTTCCCCCTCCAAAAAATTTGAGGAGGGGGATCATCAACAGTTGGAGGGATCAACTCTTCTCAGAGGTGGCACTTGAATTGATCCATAAGGAGAGTCTGGGATCACAAGTGCCAAAGGTGAGGGAGAGTGTTCCAGGCAGGGGGAACAGCCTGGAAGGCTGTCTAAGGCATAGAGACAAGAGATAGGATAGCATGTCCTCAGAACAGCAAGTAAGCCAATTTGGCTGGAGTATAGTGTGCGTGAAGGGAATTAATGATAGGTTGGAGCCAGATTTTTCTTTCCATTGATTTCTATTTCTAGGGAGGATTCCAGGGCTTGTGGGCTGTTATATATCCACCTTCCAGAATTCTATGATGTGAACAGTAGACCAATTAGCCTGTGTATCCATCTATCACGGATATCCATCGTGATTAGGGTCTCCATATCCCATCCTGAGAAACAGACTGAAGTAGAGCATTTCTTCCCTTCCTCATACTGTGTGCCTTCTAGGACTTCTCACAGAAGAATGTCAATCAAGCAAAACTAAGATTAAGACAGAGGTAGATGAAGAATGAGGCAGTTTCAACTTACACATCCTACTGAAATTTATAAATAACAATGCTCTTTCAAGTGATTTATTCGACCCATCCAAACACATCCAAGAAAATGAATGGAAAAATGAAAAATGTGGAGTATTTCCCTCTCCAACCAAGTAAATACTTGCCTGACTTTGCCAATTAATTCTGAATCTGGGAGTGTGGAGTGCCTAATGATTGGAGATACAAAGTTTTTAAGACTAAATTTAAGGTTCTGAGGGCCCCCCACACACATACACAAGCCTAACTCATAAAAACTTACTGTAGAGAGAATCTGAAAAAGACCAAAATTTATCTTCATTTCCTTAAAGTCATTAGGATCCCCAAAGCTCCCCTCACCAAGGTCAGGGAGAGAGTTATATACAGTCAACATTGAGATTTACCCTCACCTCTCCATCTAGTCAAATCAATTTTCCTATTATTTTTGGTTATGTTGAGTGGAGCGTGTGGCCCATAGGTATTACTTAACCTGAAGGACATTCTAGGAAAAAGTCTAAGAACCAATACCAAAGATTCTACTCTAAATGTATAGTTAATTAGAAACATCTCAAAGTTTCCTTGTATCATCATTCCAACATCCTGGTTCATTATGCATTATATTTATATTTTACAAATAGTTATGCAACAAACACACATTAAATACCTACTGTATGCAAAGGTCCAGGAGGGGAATGGAACAAGCGTTTATTGAGCACTTACTGTGTTCCAGGTACTATGCTAAGCATTTTACAAAGATCATTTCATTTGATCCTCACAACCATCCTGGGAAATGGGTGCTATTATTATCCCCATTTTACAGACGAGGAAACTAAGACAGAATGACTTGCCCAAGGTCACTAGCTCATAAGTGTCTGAGGCCAGATTTGAACACAATCTTCCTGTCTCCAGGCCCAGAGTTCTATCCACTGCATCATCCAGTTGTCATAATACAAAGTTTAGAAAAGACAAGAGTCCTGACTTCATAGAACTTATAGTTTAGTAGGAAGATAAGACACAGTTGTTGTTGTTCAGTCACGTCCAGCTCTTGTGACCACATTTGGGGTTTTCTTGACAAAAATACTGGAGTCATTTGCCATTTCCTTCTCAAGCTCATTTTACTGATGAGGAAACTGAGGCAAAAGATTAAGTGACTTGCCCAGGGTCACACAACTAGTAAGAGTCTCTACCCACCTAGGTTCCCGAGACACAAATATTGACAACTAAAATGCACAATATTTCACAGTAAATTCATTCATGCTTGGTTTAAGAAACTACTCGATTCAATGAATATTTCAGTCATCCAGCTTGGTCAGGGAATGAAATGTTCTGGACAAGTAGGGTTTCCAAATTACTTTCAGAAGTTTCAGATAGCTTCTTTACCCTGACATTGAAAGATCTATGTGTTGACACTTACTGTTCCCTATGCCCAAAGTAGAATCCTTCCTCATCCCTACTTCATAAAATTCACCTCTTCTTCAAGGCACAGCCCACAGGTCCCACTGTCCCCCCAAATTCTTTTACCTTTTCTGAGTCATGGACCCCCTTTGGAAGCCTGGTGAAGCCCATGGACCTCTTCTCAGGCTAATACTTTCTTGCCTAAATTCCTATTTGAAGGAAATGCTAAATTTGTTACTGACAAAAATAAAGATGTAATTTTTTTTTCCCATCCAAGTTAGCAGACACCATGAAATCTATCCACAGATTCCTTGGGGATCCATGGAGGCCAGGTTAAGAATGTCTGTTCTAAAGATGTAGAAAAATTGGAACACTAATGCATTGTTGGTGGAGCTGTGAACTGACAACCATTCTAGAGAGCAATCTGGAACTATGCCCAAAGGGCTATAAATAATTGCATACCGTTTGGCCCAGTAATACCACTTCTGGGGTTGTATCCAAAAGAGATCATAAAAGTGGGAAAAGGACCCATATGTACAAAAATATTTATTGCGGCTCTCTTTGTGGTGGCAAAAAACTGGAAATTTAGGGGATGCCCATCAATTGGGGAATGGCTAAACAAGTTGTGGTATATGAATGTAATGGAATACTATTGTGCTATAAGAAATGGGGAGGAGATGGACTTCATAGTTACCTGCAGAGGCTTATACAAATTGATGCTAAGTGAGAAGAGCAGAACCAGGAAAAATTTGTACACAATCACAGACACATTGTATGTGTGACGACCAACCTTGATAAACTGGACTCTTCTCAGCAACGCACAGCTGTAAGACAACTCTACAAGTCTCAGGAT
>JAQQSU010020407.1:0-10052 GCA_028627135.1 Pseudochirops cupreus | reverse complement strand
CTGCTCTCCTTTCCATCATCCCCCCCCCCCATTTCCTTTCCCCCATACTCCTGTAGGCCAAGATACCCAATTTAGAGTGTATGTCATTCCCTCCCTAAAGCCAAATTCAATGAGAGTAAGGTTGACCCATTCCCTTTTGCCTTCCTGTTCTTTCCCTCCATTGTAACAGTTATCCCTTTCCTCTTCTATATGAGATAATTTGCCACATTCTGTCTTTTCCCATCTCCTCTCATTATATTTCTCTCCCACCTTTCAATTTCATCCCTTCCTATTCAGTTGATCCTGTGCCCTCTGTCTATGTATACCTCTACACACATATAAACACACTCACATATGTATTCATATGCCCATATGCCCTCCTATATAGACATATATGTATGTATACATATATATACATTTATATTCCCTTCAACTATCCTCATACTGAGAAAAGTTTCATAAGTTACAATTATCATTTTTCATGTTGACATGTAAATAGTTCAACTTTTATAAGTTCATTATGAATTCTTTTCCCTGTTTACCTTCTCATGCTTCTCTTGCTTCTTGTATTTGAATGTCAGGTTTTCTATTCAGTTCTGGTTTTTTCATCAAGAATGTTTGAAAGTCCTCCACCTCATTGAATGACCATATTTTCCCCTGAAACGTTATACTCAGTTTTGCTGGGTAGGTGATTCTTGGTTTTAATCCTTGCTCCCTTGATCTCCAGAATATCATATTCTAGGCCCTTCGATCCCTTAATGTAGAAGCTGCTAGATCCTGTGTTATCCTGATTGTGTTTCCACGATATTTTAATTATTTCTTCTTGGCTGCTTGTAATATTTTCTCCTTGATGTCAGAACTCTTGAACTTGGGGATAATATTCCTAGGAGTTTTCTTTTTGGGATCTTTTTCAAGAAGTGATCAGTAAATTCTTTCCATTTCTATTTTGCCCTCTTATTCTAAAATATCAGGGCAGTTTTCCTTGAGAATTTCTTGAAGGATGATTTCTAGGCTCTTTTTTTGATCATGGCTTTCAGGTAGTCCAATAATTTTTAAATTATCTCTCCTGGATCTATTTTCCAGGTCAGTGGTTTTTCCAGTGAGATATTTTACATTGCCTTCTATTTTTCCAATTTTTTGGATCTGTTTAATATTATCTTGATTTCTCATAATATCATTAGCTTCCATTTGCTCCAGTCTAATTCTGAAGAAATTATTCTCTTCTGTGAGTTTTTGAAATTCTTTTTCCATCTGGCAAATTTGGCTTTTCAAGGCATTCTTCTCCTCACTGGCTTTTTCAGCCTCTTTTGCCATTTGAATTAATCTATTTTTAAGGTGTTATTTTCTTCAGTCAAGTTGTTGACTCTCTTTTCATGATTTTCTTGCATCGTTCTCATTTCTCTTTCCAATTTTTCCTCCACTTCTCTTACTTGATTTTCAAAAATCCTTCTTGAACTCCTTCATGCCTCCATGAACTCCTTTTTGTCCCCAAAAAAAGAAATCTAAAGTTGGGTGGCTGTGCTTGTTTTGCTTCCTTTGCTTGCTCATGTTGCCACTCAGTTACTTGATTTTTGAGCTCTCTGTCACAGTAGGGCTCTGTTTCCAGAGGGGAGAGCTTTGTCTCAAATCATTGGGGTTTTTGCAGCTCCTGGAGCTATTAGGAGGGCACCGTCTCAACCGCTCCCACCAGCTTTGGCTCACTGGCCACACACCTCAGGACCACCACTCAAGACCGCATTCCAAATCCAACCAGGTCAAGGCAAGAGTGCTTAGCTTCTGAATGGTCACTTGGCCCCCCCTACAATCTGTAGTCTGGGAGCTATGAAAAAGTCACTTGGAGGCAGTTACAGGGTGGCTGCTTCCGCCACTTCTCGCACAGGGAGTAGAGGCCAGACCACACTCCATCCCCCCCAGATCTAACAGAGTTCCGCTTACCTTTTGTCTTTGGCATTTATGGGTTGATAATTCTGGAAACTGCCACAGCTGCTGCTGGTCAGGGACGCCCTGGGACTAAAACCGCAGGCTCACATGGGCCTGGTCTAGGCTCCCAGTGCATTGTGATAGACCCTTCCTGCCGGGCTGCCCCAGTGGGAGATTTGTTTCTCTCTGTAACTTTGTGGGTTCTGTAGTTCTAGAATTTGTTTAGAGTCATTTTTATAGGTATTTTTATAGGTATTGGAGGAGCCAGGGAGTTTTCCTTCTTCTGTGCTGCCATCTTGACTCCACCCCCCTCTCCATTTTTTGTAACTGATAGTTCCACATATGGATTGTGTGGTGTTGACTGGTAGAGAACCTTTGTTTATTTGGTGTTAATTTATAAGCCAAAATTAAGAAAAGCATCAGAGAATCAATCCATATTTTGTTGTATCTTAGCCTCAGAGGCTGAATTGAGCACACAGTCTGTACTCAGTAAACTCCAGCAACTCCCTCTTGCTTCCAGAATCAAATATGAAGTCCTCTATTTGTCAATTAAAGCACTTCACAGCCTAGCCCCTTCCTACATTTCTAGTTTTCTTATACTTTATTCCATAAACTCAACAATCCAGCAACACTGGTTTCTTTACTGTTTCCCTCCCATAACATCTCCCATCCCCATACCTTTGTACTGACTGTAAATTCCACCTTCTGTCATTTCCACCTTCCCCTCTGTGATCACCTTCCATCTACTTTTTATAGACCCTGCATATACCTGGTTATTTACATATTGCGTGCCTCATTGGAATGTAAGCTTCTTGAAGGGAGGAACTATTTTTTGCCCCTTTTTTAAATCCCTATTGTTTAACACAGTGCCTAGCATATATTAAGATGTTAATAAAATGCTTATTGAATAGCTGGTTCACTGTGGCCATAATTACTTTGACAGGTGGTGATCCAAGTGCGGGGTCTTTGTACTTCAAGTATGATATTTAAAAATAAATAATTAAAAAGATTGAGAAAAAAAGAATAGATAGAATGAGGTATTCAGGGTCCATATTGCTTGTAATGAAACCATCTACACTCTGTGTGTTTCTACTAATGCTGACCTTATTCACATCTTAGCAGCTCCTCTGGGTTGTTGGCAGTATTCCAGAAGGTGTCTGCAGGAGATTAATCACTTGGGCTTTCTTTTAGTATTATTGAGCTGTTCTTTTCAGGCTTTCTCAATAATAAGCTAAAGAGCTACTTTTAGAAGGGGAGGATCAGGCAACCTACTTCTTTCCTTTTCTTTCTTAAGTGCATCATCTTTTTTGTGACAAGGAAGTAAATCTTGACCAGAATAGCAAGTACTTAGTCTCTGTTCTTCTGTTTTAAAATTGCCTTTATATTGAAGTTCAACAAGACATTTATGATATCTTTTTCAAGATTTGACCAAAGGAAGACAGAAAAGTAGCATGATTTCTAATATTCCTGCTGCAGTTTATCAAATGTTGACTTCATAGGTTAGCTAAAGGTGGATCTGATTTCCCAACATTAATGCAATAGATTATTTAAAGATTTGTGATGATTTACTGATAATCCTTATCTAGGTGAATATAAGTAAGTGACTACAGGAATGGTTTTTAGTGTGTTTTATTATATAAAACTCAAGATTTAAGATACATGACAAGAGAAAGTAAACATACCTGAGCCTTTCCAAATACTTGAATTGATGCTTAACTGAGGGTTGATCTCATTCATTACCTGCATCTACTCTTCCCTGAGTCTTTCCTTAACATCCTCCTTTGCTCACCTGACCTTCTTTCTGACCATTAATCCTGCCCATCTTTCCCAGTCTAGCTTCTATTCAACCTCTTCTGTGAAGCTTTCACTGACTGTTCAAAGCTGAACTAATATATCCCTTTGATGAACTACATTTCATTCATTCAACAACTATTGATTTAACATTCACTGTATGCAGAGCACTGTTACAGACAATACAAAGATATGTAGGAGAAAATGTTTTCCTTTAAGGAGTTTGTGAAAAGGTAGAGAAGATGCAGCACACAGACAAAGAAGTTTGAGGCCAGTCAATGGCCATTCTCCCCTGCTACACAAAACTTCCAAGAATCATGGCTCACTTATTCCATTCCTTCTGTACCAGAAGACATAACTCCCTTTCTAAGGCTAACTCTTCTGGCTGAATCCTTGCATCCATCCCTTCCCACATTTCCAGGACCTTCCTTCGGTCCTTATCCTACTCACTGCAGCCCCAAGCATCTTCAATCCTTCTCCATTTTTATCTTCTTATCTATAAATATTTTCAGTTATCCCCAAAATCCTAAAATCTAAGACGAGAATAAATAATGAAAGTTGTATCTGACCAGGAATCCTTCCTTTAACATCTCCAACCAAATGATCCTCTAACTTCTGTTTCAAGACCTTCAAAGCAATCTATTACACTTCTGGATAACTCTTAATTGTTTTTAAAAAAAAGTTTTTCCTCATGTAAAGCTTAGATCTGCCAGTCTGCAGTTTCCATTCATTGCTTCTAGTTCTGTTTTCTCGGGCTAATCAGACCAAGTCTAAATTTTTTCTAATGAAATTTCAGTTGATCAAGTATAAACTGTGAGGCAATTCTAACAAAGCAGTGAGAACATCAGAGAGGTTAGGGTGAAAGGTTAAGCAGCAGAGACCCATGGCAAACAAACAAACAAAAAACCCACCAAAATCTGTCTGGTACTTAGAACTGCCCATTCTTAGTATGAGAGCCGACATCTAATCAGTGCTTGACCTAGATCCAGGGCTGTCCTAAACACAGAGATGACTTAACCTAAGGGTTTCTGAAGTCATCTCCCCCACCGCCCACCCCCTAGCAATTGTAGTCTGGCTGCCTGTGTCTTCATCAGGTCTGAGAATCTGGTTTTATTTGGCCAGATGCTCAGATCAGCAGGGGTCACCAGCTTTGATCTGTCTAGTGCAGAGGTGTATAGTGAAAATCATTTTAGTCTCCCCAGAATGATGGGAAACTATTACTCCTTAACTAGCTTGCATACCTGGAGAGATTCAGAGAGTCACAGGACCACTCAAGTTCACTTGGTACAAAAGGCAGTTACGGACTTTGACATTCACAGCTTTTCCAAATCACTTTGGATTGGTCACTGTGAGAGACTCCACTCCCTTCTGGATGCTAGCCTGTTCTCAATACAACCTAAAGTTGGCATAAACTTTTGGCTCCTGCGTCACACTGCTAACATAAATTGAACTTGCAGTTCACTAAAAACCCCTAGTTCTCATTCACGTGAAATCTTATTAAAATGATTTTTTAAACAATATAACACATATTTCATTTTATTTGATTCAGTTGGTCTTTCCATCCTTCTAAGTTCAAATGTCATTCTTCTTGGAAGAGAAACAGGAACAAAATAAGAATTGAATATTTGGGCCTTCTCACCCATCTTCATTTACCATTACCCTGTCTGAAGTAATCTTATCCCTTCATTGATACATTTACATAACATTTTAATCCTGTTTTTTGTCCTTAGCATTCACTGCCATCCACAGTCACTAAAAAAGAGAAAAAAAGAGTCTTCCTTTGACCTTTATACCTTATTCAGAATCTTTCCATCTTATAACCATGCTGGTTATATAACCATCTCTAACCATACATTACAAATTAATGTTATTCTGCTTTAACTGGGCCCTCAGTGCATCAGTGCATTCTTTTTGTATTTGTATAACTCATTCTGTATCTCATTTCCCACAAAAGTTTTTCCAAACCTCTTCTCCAGACTTTCTTGTAAAGATTGCTTAATCTATTGTCTTTTTATCACCAGTGTATAGCATAATACTTAATGATTGATTAATTGCTCTCCACTTTTCTGCTCAGCTTTTTTTTTAAACATCAAAAAAACAAAATTCCCATTGTGTGCAAATCACAGTAGGTAGGCTCTGGACTGCCAGATTTCTTGAAAAAGTTGTCTACATTCAGTGTCTATACTTCCTTAACACCTACTATTTCAACAGTCTGACTTCCATGTTCCAGTACTAATGAAAATATTCCCTTAAAGGTCACCAATAATCTCTTACTCTGTAAATCTAAAGGGATAGTCTTTTCTTTCCCACTATATTATAGTCTCTTATAGAACAGTGGTTCTCAACCTTCCTAATGCCACAACCCCTTAATACTTGTATGTGGGCATATCTGCATGTGGACAGACCCGCCTAGAGACGGATAGAGGAGCGGTATCTCGGTACATCAGAAATATGTATTTTCCGATGGTCTTAGGCGACCCCTGTGAAAGGGTCTTTCAGCTGCCAAAGAGGTCACAACCCACAGATTGAGAACCGCTGTTATAGACTAACCATATTACTATATAAGCTTTTCAGGACCAAGACCCTGCCGATCTATTTTAGGTAGTGGTTCTTCTCTTGGTTTCTCTACTATAAAGGATACATTATACATCCTGGATAGAGAGATCTGGTGGCACCTTAGGAGCTTGTAAGGAAATAACTGTAGAAATAGTCGAGTCATTCCCTTGCCAGAATCTTTATAAAGCCCAATAAAAGGCAAGAGAAACAACAGTAGCAATAGGAATGGCAGATCACAAATAATAGTGCTTTATATGCTAGGAGGAGACAAGCACATATGGGAACATATTTGCATGCTATATAAACTACTCCTAAGTTCCTCTGAGTCAACACACCCAATCCACTCTACTTTGTAGAACCAGTTTTTGGTGTATTAAGAGGCATTGTGTTCTAGTGAGAAAGTCCCTAGATTTGGAATTTATCACAGAATATTAAAACTAAGAAGGGACCTTAGAGTTTATCTAGTCCAACCCTCAAATTTTACTGAGACTCAAAGTAGTGTAATGATTTTTCAAAGTTAAAAAGCTAGTAAGTAGTGGAGCTAAGATTTGAACCCTGTTCTTCTGGCTTAAAATCCACTGCTACAGTAGCACGGTAGTAAAAACCAGGTTCTGCTACTGACTGTCTTGTGACTCTGGGAATAACAGTAGGAATAACAATTACTCACATTCATATAATGTTATAATGTTTACAAAGGGCTTTTCTTACAACAACTCTTCAAAGTATTATTGCCCCCATTTTGTGTATGAGGAAAATGAGAGAGGCAAAGTTACGTGCTCATGATCAAACCTTCTTGAACTTTCTGCAGCCTTTGACGCTGTTGATCACCGTTTTCTCCTTAATACTCTTTCGTCTCTAGATTTTTATAACCTTGCTCTCTTCTGGTTCTCCTGTCCCCTTCTCGGACTCTTGCTGGATCTTCATCCATGTCTCACTTGCTAATAGTGAGTGTCCACCAAGCCTCTGTCCTGGACCTTCTTCTCTTCTTTCTCTGTATTATTTTGGTTGGTGATCTCATCAGCCCCCTTGGTTTCAATTATCATCTCTGTGCAGATGACTCTCATATCTATATATCCAGTAGACTTGACCTTTCTTTTGAACTTCAGTCTTGCATCTTTATCTGCCTTTTAGATATCTTGACCTGGTTATCTCCTAATACATCTTGAACTGAGTTCATTATCGTTCCCACCAAACCCTTGACTTTCTTGAATCTCCATTTTCTAGTGACCTGTGCTCACAACTTGGTGTCATTCTTAACTCCTTACTCTCTTACTCTGCATATCCAGTCTGTTTCCAAGGTCCATCAGTCTCTCCTCTGTTACATATGTCATATACATCTTCTTCTCTCCTCTGATACTGCCACACCCCTGATGCAGGCCCTCATTACCTCATACCTAGACTATTGCCTGCTGGTTAGTCTCCTTTCCTCAAACCTCCCCTTACTCTAGTTGTCAAATAGTCAGCTTTTTTCACTTGTCAAACTGATCTTCCTAAAATGTAGGTCTGACCATATATCACCCTTCAATTTGGTAAACTCCAGTGGCTTTCTATTACCTCCAAGATCAAATTAAAGGCCTAAAATACTTTCCCTCCTCATTTTCACTTACTAGTTTCCCTGGCTTCGTTAAAGTCTCAGCTAAGGGTTCATCTTCTACAAGAAACCTTTAGTGCCGAGACGTGGCACCGGGAACTTCGAGGGCACTGGGGGCACTGGAGGAGTGGGAGCCAGAGCCGGGGCCGGGGCCAGGCCAGGCGGGCACCTAGCAGGCAGGCTGGCGGAGCAGGTGGCGGCGATGGGTCGGGCCGGCCATGGGTGTCGCTCCGGGCTGCTGCTGGTGGCGATGCTGGTAGTCCTTCCAGTGTGTCTATCCTCCACCCAGATCTCCCCACTCATCAAGAAAATCTCAGAACATAAAGATTTCAAGAAGCTTCTCAGGACTTGGAATAATGTATTGGTGCTTTACTCCAAATCTGCCGCTGCAGCTGAAAACCACCTCAGGTTGTTGTCTAATGTGGCCAAGGCAGTGAAAGGACAAGGCACCATCTCCTGGGTAGACTGTGATGATGCAGAGTTGGAAATTGTGTAAGAAGATGAAAGTTGACCCGAGCACAAAGGACAAAAAAGTGGAATTGTTTCACTACAAGGATGGTGCATTTCCCACTGAATATAATCGTGCTGTGACATTTAAGTCCATCGTGGCCTTTCTGAAGGACCCAGAAGGGGCCCCACTTTGGGAAGAAGATCCTGAAGCTAAAGATGTTGTCCACATTGACAGTGAAAAGGAATTCAGACCGATTGTGAAGAAGGATGACAAACCTCTTCTGATGATGTTCTGTGCCCCTTGTGAGTAACCAGAGATCTGGCTTAGGAGACTTGACTGATCTTTGGTTCCTTTCACCCGCCCCCCAAGAGCTGGGCATGGGGAGTAGGCTTTCCTCAGATGCTCTCATTTATGCCAGAGGATTAACTTCAGGACCTAGGTTCTCATTTCCCTCTTTTTCATTTGTCTTCATTCTTCCTTTTGGCTGTTCTCCCACATGGAAAATTCAGAGCCCATCTTGCATTCTGTCTCCAGCCCATTGCTCTGCCCCTTCCCCTTCACATCTACATTGCTTTCCTTTCTGTATACCTGAGTATTTCTTTAATCATGTGTCTTTTTGCTTACCTGAAAACACACAATGGTTCCTAAGTTCAGTTTGTTCCTCTCATCATTGTTTTCATCATCTCTCCTTTCAGAAACTTGGAAGTCATACTTAAAAGTTTCTTCTTTTGGGTGATCCTGCTCCTTTCACATTCTAAAAGACTTTTTATTTCAGGTCACTGCAGTTAGTTACTTCCCTCCTTGAGCTCAGGAAGTAGGGTGGTTACTCTCGGATACCTGTGCTTTTGGGGGCAGAATGCCTTGTTACCGTGTCATTAAGTGACCAAGTGTCTGATTAAGGAGGTTCAGGATTCACATGAATGGAACACTCAGCACTTCAAAAGATCCAATATAGTTTATTTAGAATATAGGCAAGTGGAAAGGAAGCCAGAGATAACAGAGTAAAGGCTTAGGAATAGTAAAATAAGAGCAACTATGATTTATACATATATATACATACATATCCACTATCATCACCAATGTGGGGAAACACCAACACCTGACCACACAAGCTTGGGGAATCCCAGGTACAGCCATAAGGGTTCTATTCAGGAGGGTCCCAGGCAGGACATCTCCTCCATCAGTGAGATTCCAGTTTGGGGTCTGAATCTTGCAGTTTAAGTAGTGCTGAGAACAAAGAAGGCATGCTGCCAGGCGTTTTTTAGCAAGCATCATCTTGTGTGAGACCGGGAGGGAGGCCAGTCCTTCCAAGGCCCACCCCAAGAACAATGTTTCCTTGCAATGGCTAGTTCTAGGAGTTGGGTAGTTAAACATCTCTTCTCAAGGTCCTGGCCAGGGTCCCAGGAGAAGTGCAGCCCTCATGTTCCCAGGATTTTCTGTTCCAAAACAACTCAGGGTAATAGAAAGGTCCTACTGAGTTGGGGCCTTGGTTTGTATAATATTCTTTACAGAGGGGCTTACCTTGCCCCTTCACCAAGTAGAAAGTAAGAGTGTGCCAATGGGGGGTGGAGCCAAGATGGCGGCATAGGAGCAGCAACATATCACAGCTCTCACATAGCCACCCCAAAATACCCATAAAATATGACTCTAAACTAATCCTAGAACTCCAAAATGCACACAAATATACTTTCCACTAAAGTCACCTCAGCTACGAGGAACCATATCAGCACTGTGAACCGAAAACCAGCCTGGCCTGAAGCCCTG
>JAQQSU010020406.1:0-10052 GCA_028627135.1 Pseudochirops cupreus | reverse complement strand
TTTCCCCTGAACTAGGTAAATGGTATTTGATTGATTAAAGTAAGATTGTTAACCCACTTTGAGTTGCTTTCCTTTAGAAAAGCAGATCTAAGAACCTGTGCTAGTAGCCGCCCTGGGTGTGCTGGGGTGCTTGCTGTTACACAAGTGCTATGCTTGGATTTTAGAGTACAAAAATTGATGTAGTCTTTGTCCTTAGGGAGTTTACATTGTTCTGGGATGGTACAAGATAAACATAAAAATATATAGTAGTTTACATGGTTGTCACTAACAACTAGGACATTAGGAAAGTCCTCTTGATGTATACTAGGTACTTAACAAGTGCTTGTTTCCTCCCTCCCTCCCTCCCTTCCTTCTTTTCTTTTTTCTTTTCTTCCTTCCTTCCTTCCTTCCTTCCTTCTTTCCTTCTAAGGGGAAAAGATGAGGGGGGAATAATTGAAAATAGATTAACCAGAGGGTCAGAAATGGGAGAAGGGATATCATTTATAAGAAACAGAAAGACAGTTTTTTATTTGTTTGTTTTGGAAAGATAGCATTTTTCAGGAGGAATATCCTGTAATCAATGTGGAAAGACATGATGGTGTCAAATTTTTAAGGTCTTTACATAATAAAGAGATAAAACTTTTGTATTTTATGGTAGAAAGCAATAGGGTAGCTCTAGCTATTCACAAACAGAGTAGTCACCACATTAGAATCAATATTAAATATTAATTTAACATCTTTGTAAAGGGGAGAGATTAAATGCAGGACAACCAGTGAGGACTTCATTATGATAGCTAAGGTGGGAAATGAGATGGGCCTGAAGCAGGATGATTTTGTGAGGGGAGAGAAGAGGACTGAAAAGTGGGATGTTTTGGAGAGATATGATTGACACATATTAGAAATCAATCATTAATTGTATATCAAAACTTGAGTGATGGTAAAGTCATGTTTTTTTTTTCATGCATCTTTTGAAGTATTAGTAAAATTCTGAATATATGACAAACACTGAACATTTTTTTTGGTAAAACTTGTATTTATTGACTGTAATATTTAGGAAAGTATCCGCATCTTATTTATCTTCATATCCCTTACAGTCTCTTAACAGAGCCTTATTTTCAGTAAATACTGAATAAATGGATGGGTAAGAACTTTTTTTTTTTGGTAAAACATATTCCTTACTCTTTTATTCATTCACTTCTAACTGAATCTATCCAGAATCTGAGTTTTGCCAAAACGTTTTGAAGATAATTGCCATTTGTATTACAGTATCTTCATCTAAATATTTGCAAAATTTTGGCAAAATTTACTTACAACTCAACATTGTATGCCTCTTCCTGACTTTGAACCTCTATACAATTTTATTGTGTTGTCAAAATCTTATAAATAGCATAACTCTGCTACGGTATTACCTGTTTTTTAGAGTTCATTATTTTCTTTGTAGTAAATATTTTGGTAACTGGCAGTACCAGGCATGAATACAATGATAAAACATTCATTTAAACATAAAGCATTTAGAAAGCTAAACTTACTTAAAATACACCCAGACACATTTTGCTTTTCTATTTTCCTTACCTCAATAATTATTTCCTGGTTATTCATTGCTTCCCTAAAGTAGTGTAAATGGCAGTGTTTTACACTTATTAAAGAGCTAAAATATGGAAGATATAACTCATGCCTTCAAAGAGCAAATTTTGTTCATCCTTCATTTTGAAGAGGACCAAGGACATCATTGGATGATGTCTTGACTACACATAAATTGTATTTGAGTGAGTCAGAGTTGCACAAAGTTAACCTCATTCTGTCTTCCAGAGTCATTGGTCTAATGGCAATACAAAAATTGAGATGACTGGTGATGGCCTGGGATGCAGTGAATGACCTTGGCATCTTTGATGGATGACCAAGCTCTAAATGCTTCACAACTCTTGCTTCAGCTGTCTTCATGGCCATCAGAACAAATTGTTCTCATTTGTCCATTCCATTGAAGCATTGTATGGGGTGTTCAGGAATGACTAGCATCTTTGGTGTAAGGGCTTTCCAAACCCTTTTCAGTGCTGTTCATCTACCTTTTGGTGTCCGCCTTTCACCCAACTCTCACCTACACTCCAAGAAGCTGTAGTGGCCACACCCTGGTAAAAATTAGCTCAGCAGACAAGCTAAACCAGGTTGAGGGTAACTAACAGGCTTCAAAACTGTTGGTGAGTAAGGGGGGTAACTACACCAAGCATGTGGAGACTTTTTGGTAATGTGTATTTCTACTGAAAGCAGCAAATACTTCACCCAAGGGAATGGATGGGTGAGAACAAGTAGCACATATTCTATTGAAACAAAGAAAGTAATTAAAATAGAATACGATTGAAAAACACATACCCTGGCTAAATAAGAGTTAAATGATGTCTACTAGAGCTTATTGGGTATAAATGGAAATTTTAAGTTGTATTGATTTTAAAATTTGAAGAGATAATAGAGGAGCAGTTACATAATGATGCTCCAGACTAACCTATCTAGTGGAAAGAGAAAGCTAAAGATATAGGTAGATTAGTGATGTAATCATTAAATCCCTTTTATTTCTGCTGTGAATATAGAACTAATAATGATAAAATGTCTTCTCACCACCAGTGAAGCAATTAACATATTCTATCCACTAGTACAACTCAATTACAACTTTTGCAATGCTAGTATAATAGAATTTTAAAATACTTTATAAATACTAGCTACTCCTAACCCTATGAAAAACTTCCAGTCTCAGGTTCCTCATCTTTAAATTAAAGAAATGGACTAGAACTTCTATGTGTCTGTAGATTGATGAGTTATAATGCATCAACACAATAGCGAGTGTCATCTAAGAGTTTCCAAAGTACATAAAAACTCAGATTGTTATTAAGATATGATCTTTTATTTAATCAAAAAATGAAATGCAACAAAAGTTGATGTCCTTGATAGAAGGTCACCTTACTAACAAGTCTACCAGATGATGGCATAAAATAGGAGTAGATATTTTGTATCATAACAAAAGCATATTGGTGAAGTCCTTATCATTCTTAACAAAGAGAAGTGGGACAGATTACAAAATGTCAATAATGGCATGTTGTCATGCCAGACTACTTGGACAGAGATTTTTATCACAGTCATATCTCATCGCTGACTCATATTGATCATATATAGAATGTAAACTCTTTGAAGACGAGGAGTGTTTTACTCTTGACAGTCTCAGCAACTAGCACAGTGCCTGGAACATGTTGGGTTCTTCATAATTTTATGTGGAATGAATGTTGAACAAATCAATGTGGTCAAAGAAAATCAACATTTTCCACATGACTCACTTTAAGTCAGGTTTCATTGACCTTTAAATTACTTGTCCACTCAATTTTATTTTTATTCCTAATAAATTTTATCTGATTATTTTGAAGCATATTTTCTAGCTTGTCAAAATCTTTTTGGATCATTATTCTGTCATATATTATGTGATTTATATCTTCTATCTTTGTCATCTATAAATCTGATGAATACGTGTTAAGGGTCTTTACTCAAAGCATAGATAAAAATAACAAATAAGAGAAGCCTTAGTTTGGAGTTAGAAAGAGAATCCAAACAATCAGGTGATAAAGGTGAATGAATGGATGGTATAGGATAGTCACAATATAGGATAAAGGAGCAACTACACAGAGAGGCTTTCAAAATTCTCCTAAATTTTGGTGAACACTTACAACCTTGATACTGAATGTCCCAATAAATTATACTAATACCCTCACAGACTGATAGCCAATAATTTTCTTTTCCACCACATTTTAAAAGCCATTCAAAGAGCTCCTTGAGGAAGATTCTAATCTAACATGGCACCAGGCATCATGCCTCCTTTCATTATCTCCAGAACACATACTTGTAAGGACAATCTTATTTAAATTAACAGGAAATGAGGCTTTCATAATCTCCCATAATGTATAAATTTATGTCTCCAGATATGTATAGTGGTGTTGTGGTAAAAATCTAACCCATAGGTTTAGATTAATTCAGCTGGGAATCAGACCAAAAGAGAGGATCCAATTGTACGTGAAGCAGGCAAATCAGATATTGTTATGACTACATCAGATCAGTAGAAATCTTATTATTTGAAAATGAAGGCTCCTCATTGTATGTATCATTTTTTTATTTTAATATTTTTTTCTTCTATAATTTTGAATCCCAGATTCTCTCCCTTTCTCCATCTCCTCTCTAGCACACTGAGAAGACTATCAATATGATATCAATTATACACGTGAATTCATATGAATCATGTTTCTGTATTAGTCATATCTCCCCCAGAGGAAAAGAATAATAAAGTAAGAAAAGTCTACTTCAGTTTTCAAACAGAGTTCAATTGTCTCTCTGGAAATAGCATTTTTTTTTATCAAGTCCTTTGAAAATGTATTGGATCACTATATTCATCAGAATTGTTACACAGTTGATCATCATTACAATATTGCTGTTACTGTACACAATGATCTCCCAGCTATTTTCACTTCACTTTGCATCAATTCATATAGATCTTGCCATGTTTTGTTTTGTTTTGCTTTTCTGAAACCAGCCACTCATCATTTCTTATAGCACATTTGTATTCCATCATATTCATACACCATAACTAGTTCAGCCATTCCACAATTCATGAACATTCAATCAATTTCCAGGTCTTTGCCACCATAAAGAACTGGTATACACATTATTTTGTACACATACATGTACGTGTCCTTTTCCTTCATTTATGATCTCTTTAAGATACAGGCCTAGCAGCTTTATTGATGGATCAAAGGATGTGTAGAGTTTTATAGTCCTTTGGGTATAGTTCAAGATTGTTCTCCAGAATGGTTAAGCCAGTTCACAGCTCTACTAACAGTTAATTAGTGTACCTATTTTCCCTTATCCCCTCAAGCATTTGTCATTTCTGATAGATGTTAGGTGGTATCTCAGAGTTGTTTTTGTTTGTGTTACTGTAATCAATAATGATTTAGAGTATTTTTTCATATAAATATAAATGATTTTGATTGAATGTCTCATTCTCATAAATTTGAACAAGTTCTCTACATATCTGAGAAAAACTACTTTTATCTAAGAGACTATGATTTTTTTTCTTAATTTCCTGCTTTCCTTCCAATGTTGGCTATACTAGATTTATTTGTACAAGCATTTTTACATTAAATATAATAAAAATATTCATTTTACAACAAAAAATGTTCTCTATCTCTTATTTATTCATAAATTGTTCTGCTATCCATGAGTGCTGGGTAAGTTATTTTTGGTCTCAATCCTAGCCCTCTTGCTCTTTGAAATATTATGTTCCAAGACCTACAATTTTTTAACATAGAAGCTGCCATGTCTTATGTGATCCTGATGGTAGCAACACGATATTTAAATAGTTGTTTGGTTGTTACTGTTGTTGTTAAATTATTATTATTTTTTTTGGCTTGTAGTATTTTCTCCTTAACTTAGAACTTTGAAACTTGACTATGATATTTCTGAAAGTTTTCTTCTTGGGATTTCTTTCAGGGATGATCAAGGGATTCTTGTTCTAAACCTTCAAGGCAATTTTCCCTTAATAATTTCTTGTAATACTGTATCAAAACTCTTTGTCTTTTGTTTGTAACTTTCAGATAGTACAACAATTCTTTTATTTTTTCCCTTTGATCTGTTCTCTAGATTAGTTGTTTTGCTAATAAAATATTTCACGTTCTCTTCTATTTTTTTTTCATTCTTTTGATTTTGTTACTTCTTGCTTTTGCATAACATCACTTGCTTCCTCTTGCCCAACTCTCATTTTCAAAAAGGTATTTTCTTCCTTAAATTTTTGGGCCATGTTTTCCAATTGGGTAACTTTCTTCTCATAATTTTCTTGATTTTCTTCACTTGCTCTTATCTTCTTTCCCTATTTTTAACTTGGTCTCTCTTATTTGATTTTTAAAGTCCTTTTGAAGTTATTCCAAAATTCATTTTTTGGGCTTTTGAACATTTGACACTTTGTGTTAGGAGTGACTTTTTTTGAATTTCATTCTCTTCCTCTAAATGAACCCATCATCTCTTTTTGGTTATTTCTTTTACTTTTTTAAAATTGTATCTCTTAGATAGCATGCTCTCTCACTCACTCTCTCTCGCTTTCTCTCTCTCTCTCTCTCTCTCTCTTTGTCTCTGTCTCTGTCTCTCTCTGCCTCTCTCCCTCTCACACACACTTTCTCCTTCTCTCATATAATCTTTATTATGAGGTAAAAAAATTAAGCACTGTTTCCTTGGAAGTTGTACTTATATAGCTTTCTTCTCTGTCTCTTGTTTGCAGTGGTTTATGTGTTGAATATCTTTCTCATCTTTCTTTTTTTTGTGAGGAATACCTCAAATTCCTCTATTTTGTTGAGTGTCCATTTTTTTTCATATTGCTTTTTAGGCTATGATTTTGAGCATGTCATTTTGAGTTACAGCTTTTTGCTTCATATTATGTGTCAGGCAATGTGCTAAGCAATGGGATTTAAGAAAAAGAGAGAGTCACTCCCTTAAAGCGGCTTACAATCTAATAGGATAATATAATACCCAAAAGAATACTGAAAATCAGAGGGGTGGGAAATAGTAAGTATCCTGTGGGGGAACATTATCCAACTACCAAGAAGGTTGTAAGACCTCCACAAAGAAATGTTTTGGGAGGGGTTTAGTTCTTGTCTTCTAATGAAAGAACTGAGGAAACAGTAAGTTGAGAAAGTATAAAGTATCAAAAATTGAATCATTTTGTCTGGTAATTGAATTTCAGGTAGTCAGCTTATCCTGTTATATACAATAAAACATATAGTTCTATTTTTATTTTATCATAATTATTTCAGTATTTAATGTCTGTCATCTTAAACATAGTGCCATTCCTTCCAGTGAAGCAGAAGGTAATCTATCTCTCCCTTCTCATTAATAAGTTTCACTTTGTCATTCTACAAATACTCCCCAGAGGATCCATTCAACATTCTGGATACTTTTTTTGTAGATTTTTTTAAAACATTTTTTGCAGTTGTCAGTGGAGCAGGTAACTTATTAAGCAGTCTTTCAATGTGACAGGCTTACCTCCCTGCCAAATCATACATTTCATTGGTGAAATAATTTATGTCACTTCTTGAATGTATATAATTTTTTTAAAAGTTATACTTTCATAGAACTAGTAACAAAATTCATCTAGAAGAACAAAAATTAAAAGAATATCAAGGGAATAAATTCAAAGAAATGGAAAGGAAGGTGGCCTAGTCACACCAGATCTAAAATTTTATTATAAAGCAGCAATCATCAAAACTACTTTATAATGGCTAAGAATTAAAGTGGTGGATCAATGGAATTGGTTAGGTACACAAGACACAATAGTCAATGACTAGAGTCTATTTGATTAAGCCAAACTTCAGCTTCTGGGATAAGAACTCACTATTTGACAAAAACTGTTAAGAAAACTGAAACATGGTATGTCAGAAGCTAGGCACAGACCGACAGATTACACCATATACCAAGATAAAGTCTAAATGGGTACATTATTTAGACATAAAGGGGGATAAAATAAACAAATTAAGAGAGCAAAGAAGCATTTACCTGTCAAATCTATGGAGAATGAAAGAATTTATGACCTAAAAAAAGGTAGAGAACATTTTGAAATGCAAAATGGATAATTTTGATTACATTAAATTAAAAAAAAAAGGTTTTGCACAAATAAAGCCAATGCAACTAAGATTAGAAGTGAAGTAGAAAGCTGGAAACTATTTTTTACAACCAATGTCTCTGATAAAGGCCTCATTTCAAAAATATAGAGAGAACTGAGCCAAATTTATGATAATACAAGTCATTCCCCAGTTAAAAATGGTCAAAGGATATGAATATGCAGTATTCAGATAAAAACTAAAGCTATCTATAGTAATATGAAAAAAAAATGCTCTAAATCACTCTTGATTACAGAAATGCAAATTAAAACAAATCTGAGGTACCAGATCAAACCTATCAGATTGGCTAAGATGGCAAATTGGGAATTCAAATATATGATGTCCTGTAATGTTTTGAAGGTTGATTCAATCAGCCCAATATTTAAGGGACCAGGAACATTTAGACTATCTTATAATCTACAGAAAATCCTGTTTTCATATGGATCTTGATTAAAAGGTTTTATTTGATGTACACTCATGAATGCCTTTGATGAGTGTGTAGTCTCCCTTTTTTTATCCCTTCCTTGATATTTAAGAATCAGAAAATCATTGAACTGATTCATTATTACGCCTGTATTGCATAATGAATCTTGAATGATTTTCAAAATTATTTAAAAGGTGACATATCACTGAGCTTTGGAATGAATTTTGCTTTATTAACTGAAATACTATTTGTTGTTGTTATTGTATTTTGTAGTTAGCAATCAAGAAACCTTTGAAATCTCTGCCTGTTGTGCAAATCTGAAGTTATAATTTGTTATAGAGAATTGTTTCCAAAAATCTATTGTTTCATATTCATTTCATTGAAGATGCCTTCAATACTCACGTAAATCAATCTCATTAAGATTTTATAAATATAATAGTAGTCATGGAGCTTAGGAATTATTATTATTACTTCAGGCTTATTTATTTATTTGGGCATTCATATCATTTTATTTTATTTTTTTTTTCTGTCCTTTGGCTGCCTCACTATTCTTGAAATATCTTGAACGGTAATCACTCAGTAGTTTCAAGAATGTGTTACCAGCAGTATAACTATTGATCCATATCCCTATTTAACTCTGTGTGTATTTGTCCTTCCTCAGAAGCTGTTGTTTATTTCAGGTTCCCTTTGTTCTTGTTTATATAATATTTTATCTACTGAATTATTAGAGTTAAAATATGCTTGATTTCTCTGTCACAGATATTGAAAATATTATAGAAATGTTAAAAATGGGATACATTTTACACGTATTTGTTGGCATCTTCATAGTGCCAGTTATTAATCCTCTTAGAAAGATGTGTCCCATTCAGGTCTCATACTTAGTTTTGTTTAAACATATTTGTGCTTTTGCTATTTTTTCCCTTTCTTTATAAACTGATACAGCTCGTCTGTAGAATTTTATAAATGAGTTTATGTTGTAAAATGATGTTACCGTTGGCTGTCATCTTGCTCTACTTGGCAAAAAGTTCAAAGTTTGCTTGGGACAGTTTCTGTAGTCCTTTGTCTCATTCCTTTTAGATGCTTTACTTTGGTTAAACTTTTGAAAGAAATAGTGGTAAGTGATCAAACTCAATAGTTTTGACTTCAAATATTTCCAGGTTTTCAAAATCAGTGGCTCATTTATCCAGGCTGAAGGCTGAAGTCATTGTGATTGTTATCTTCTTCATATTGTAGTTTTTACTGTATTATAATTGGATGCTTATTTTAACCTCTCCTCTATGACAACCAAGAACAGATAACTGATCCTCATGAATCCTAAATCAAGGACAATTTGTTTCCTAACGTACATGGTTGACCATTGTCATTTCTCTACTCAAAATCTCCAGTGATTCCCCATTACCTGAAGAAGAAATTAAATTTGATTTGACATTTAGAAATGTTAAAACCTGTTCCAACCTACATTTACAGTTTTAGTACACATTACACCCTTTCACACAATCGATAGTCAGGATAATCTAACCTTCTAATTCATGAAACTGTCTGAGTGTCTGTGCCTTTGATTGGTGTCCCTTATGTCCTGATTGTATTCTGTCTTCACCTCTGACCTAGTTTCCTTTAAGAAACACCTCAAGGGTTTGCTAGGTGGCATAGTGGATAGAGTACTTGACCTTGGGTCAGGAGGACCTGAATTCAAATCTGAAATCAGGTACTTTATACTTATTAGCATGACACTGGGCATGTCATGTAACCTTGATTTCCACAGGGGGAAAAAAACACGCAGCTCAGCTGCTCCCTGAAAATCAGGGGTTCTTTGTATAATTTTTTTTAATTTTATTTTAGTTTACATCATTCATTTCCACGAGATTTTGAGTTACAGATTTTCTCCCCATCTTTCCCCCACCCACCATCCCAAAACACCCATCCCAGTGTATCCCCCCTCCCCCAATCAACTCTCTCCTATGTCTTCCCCCCTCACC
>JAQQSU010020405.1:0-10052 GCA_028627135.1 Pseudochirops cupreus | reverse complement strand
AAGTGGCATATCCAGAAATATTCCTAGAAAGGTGTGGGGGTGGGGGGCAGTCAGCTACGCATGGACAGTCATATCTTCTCTAATTAGAAATGGTTTTGATTTCCTTCTTGCCTGCTTTGAAGGGATGTGGGGGAGAGGGGGAGGAAATTTAAATAACTCACTTGTTCTTAACCAATATAAGGAGATTACCAGTGTTTTCTTCTTTGTGGGCCAGTGCCTCTAGTGATTTAGATCTCCTGAGTATTATATGATTTTTCAAGGACCCTCTCCATATTTTGCATATTATGTTTATGCATGTATATATGTGTGTGTGTTTATATTTGTATAAAATGTGTCTGTGTGTATATATTTATATATGTGTAAAATATATATGCATGTCCATATATGTGTCATATGTGTGTATGCATATGTGTGTGAACACACATGCACACATGCACACACACTGTGTTGCCAGTGAAGCCCTTAAGAGGAAGTATGGTAGAATGGATAGTGAGACAGCACATATACAGAGAGAGACAGAGACAGACAGAGACAGTCAAACACAGAGACAGAGACAGACAGAGACAGAGAGAGAGACAAAGAGAGAGGTCTTTGGGAACCATCTGCTGTTAATTGGCAGGTGTTGATACTGGGGACAATGTATTGGGTGACATCATCCATTGGGGAACTCAGTTTCTCATGGTGGATACAATAAGCTTCCCTTTAATTTTACTCACTTGTGCTGTTGAGGTCATGTGAGAACTTTTAAGTTGTTATGCATCCCATGGGATGTTATGAATTATAGCTCTCTATGCTTGTATCATACCCCCATGAGGCTGTAATCTCTAAGAGAAAATGTCCCATGCCTTATCTACACCTTGCATCCCCATTCCTTTCAGTTAAATAAACATTTAAGTGACTCCAGTCCAAAAGGTACCAGGTTAAGTGTTCCTGATACAAAAAATAAAATAAAATAAAATAAAAAAGAGATAAGACCTGCCTTTAAGGAGCTTATATTCTAATACTACCCTGGTGCTCTACCCATGGCTCTCTGAATGCTCAAAGCACTTGAAAGATGTATGTTGAATGAAAGGAGTTTTTTTTTTAAGTGAATTGAGTTGAACTCTGATACCCATCAACACTGTTTCTAAAAGAAGCTACATAGACTTTTTATCCTCCCTCCTCTCAAGATGCTCAGTTTTCAGGGTTAGTTTTGATCAGCATGTAACTTACATCATTGCACAAAGACAAGAAATCCCTAGCTAATTCTGCTTTTATATACTTCTGGGAGGCAATTTCCAAGTGAGAGAGAGACTCATGGCCTCCTATTGGTAACAGCAACAGCTTTCCTGACATCACAGATTCCCTGTCTGAATGGTCTATTTCATACTTTCTCTTCTAGATTACAAATTCTCAGGGACCAGAAATTGAACATTATATATCTTTCTGTATCCCCTGGTTCCTAGGGCAAGGATCTTCTCAACATTCATGCTTCTTTTAAAAATACATTTATTAATTTTTAACATCCTTTTCTTTTTAAATTTAGAGATCCACATTATTTCTCTCCCATCTTCTCTCCACCCACTGAAAAGGCAAACAATACAACATCAATTATATATGTGAAATCATGCAAAATATATTTCCATTTTAGCAATCTCACAAAAAAGCCAAAAAATAAGGTAAGACAATTATATTTCAATTTGCACTCAGAATTAATCAGTTTTCTCTTTGGATATAGCATTTTTTTTTTATCATAAATCTTTTGGAACTGTCTTGGATCATTGCATTGATCATAGCAATCAAGTCTTTTGCAGTTGATCATTATTACAAATATCACTGTTACCGTGCATCATGCCCTCTTGGTTCTTCTCATTTTACTTTGTGTCAATTCATGTAGGTCTTGCCAAGTGTTTTTATAAAACCATTTCCCTTGTGATTTCTTATAGCATCCAATTTTCCTCTGCTTATCCTTCTCTTTTTCATCCTATCCCTTCTCAAAATACTGTCTTGCTTCTGATCACTGCTTCCCCCAATCTGGTCCCCCTTTTATCATTATCCCATTATCTTTTTCTTCTTCCCCTCCTATATCCTTGTTGTGTAAGATAGATTTCTATATACAAAAGAGAGTGTATATTTATTCTTCCTTCCTTAAACCAGTTCTGATGAGAATAAGGTTCAAGAATTGTCCACCACCATTTCATTTTCCCCTTGACTATAAAAGCTCTTCCTTTTATGCCTTCTTTATGTGAAAAAATTTGCCCCCTTCTACTTCTCCCTTCCCCATTTACCCAGTGTATCCCTCTTTCTCACTTCTACATTCTTTTTGTTTTTTGATATCATCCTAACATAACCAACTCACCTGTGCCTTTTGTCTATGGAGGTTCTACCTGCCCTGATAGTGACAAAGACATGTATCCTTAGATACAGGAATGTGAACAGTTTAACTCCATTGACTCCCTCATCATTACTCTTTCATATTCACCTTTTTATGCATCTCTTGAGTCTTCTATTTGAATGCTCAATTCTTTATTCTGTTCTGGTCTTTTCATCAAAGAAGCTTGAAAGTTTTTTATTTCATCAAAAATCCATTTCTACCCCAAAGTATTATACTTAGATTTTTCTATGTAGATGACTCTTTGTTCTAATTCTAACTTTTTTGCCCTCTAGAATATCATATGAAGTTGCTAAATCTTGTGTAATCCTGACTATTGTTCCATGATATTTGAATTGTTTCTTTCTGACTGCTTGAAATATTTTCTTTGACCTGGGAGCTATAATATTCCTCAGAATTTTCATTTGATCATCTCTTTCTGGTTATGATTGGTAGATTCTTTTCATTTCTCTTTTCCCTCTGGTTCTAGGAAATCATGGAAGTTTTCCTTGATAATTTCTTAAAAGATAATGTCTAGGCTCTTTTTTATTTTGATTGTGACTTTCAAGTAGTACAATAGTTCTTAAACTATCTCTCCTTGATCTGTTCTCCAATAAGATATTTCACATTTTCTTCTATTTTTTTTCCATTCTTTTGCTTTTGCCTTATCATTCCTTGAAGTCTCATGCAGTCATTAGGTTCTACTTGCCCAATTCTAATTGTTAAGGATTTATTTTCTTCAATAAGCTTTTGTAGCTCTTTTTCTATCTGGGCAATTCTGGTTTTTAAGGAATTCTTTCCTTCAGTATTTTTGTGCTTCTTTTACCAAGCTGTTAATTCTCTTTCCACAGTTTGTTGCATCACTCTCATTCCTTTCTCCAATCTGTTATCTACCATTCTTATCTTTTTCTTTAAGTCTTCCAGGAATTCTTGCTGGCCTTGGATCCAATTAGCAATTTTCTCTGAGGCTTTGCTTATAACTTTTCACACCGTTCTCCTCTAAGTTTATGTTTTAGTCTTCCCTGCCACCACAATAGTTTTTTTATGGTCAAGTTCTTTTGCTATTGTTGGCTTGTTTTCTCAGCCTGTTTCTTAACTTTTAACTTTATGTTAAAGTTGAACTCGGCTCACCTGGGTGTGGGGAGACATTGTTCCAAGTTTCAGGCTTTTTCATACTGTAGTTTTCAGAGCTAGTTCTGGAGATTGACAACCTTTTGTTGTTTTCAAGGTAGTATGATTCTGGGATAAGTATGGACTATGTTATTCTGGTGTACACTCTGGTCTTCACTCTGGAACTGCCCCTGTTCCCTTCATAGAAAAGTACTAGTGCTCTTTTTGGCCTTGCAACTATGACAAAGACCACTTCTTTACCGTAACCACAAGTGTTAATTCTTTTGACCTTAAAACTGTGAATGAGGACCCTTTTTACCCTGTGACTAACGACCAGTGGTACTCTCATTCCTAGAATTTCAACCAAGGCTGTTTATGGACAATAGAGCTGCCAATCAGTGCCAGCAAAGTGTCCCCTGTAATCTTTTTCTGCCCAGTTGTGTGACCCCCTTGCTGTCTTGAGCCGGGAGCTCCTGAAGCTGCTGCTGCCACTATTATTGCTGTCAGGGCTATCTCCAAGACCCACTCCTGTCATGTTCAAGGCCTATTCCTACCCCAGTATTACAGATGTCTCCTGTGTACCTTCTAAGTTTTCTTAGACCAGGAAAATGTCTCCCTCTGATCTTTTGTTGGCTCTGTCACTCTGAAATTTTATTTGAGTTTTTTTTTTTAAGTTTTTAGGAGTGGAAATTTGGGAGAATTCAGCAGGAATGGGTAATGGCCTGTACTCCTCCATCTTGGCCCCACCTCATGATATTCATTTTTGATAAACGATTATTGAATGCATATGAATGGGTTGGTAAATAAATGAATGAAAAAAATAAAAGACTAAATGAGATACCTGTAGCTACAACTTTTCCTTTCACCCATTATCATCTCCACAGTGAAGAGATCCCACATTATATGTCAATAAACTAAGAGCAAATTTCTCTAAATCAGGCAATCTGTGTTACAATAAGTAGTCTGATCATAGATTTAAATCTGAAGGGACCTTAGAGGCCATTAATAAAATCATTTTATATTATAGATCAGTAAAAAGAGAAATCAAAAAGATAAATGACTCACCCCAGTTTGCTTGACATAAGTAGCTAAGGCAGATTAGGAAGTAGATTCTAACTCCAAAGTTATACCATCCTGGCACATAGGGTGGCCAAGAGTAATTTTCTCTTTTATTAAAACAGAAGGAAGATCTCATGTGGGCACTTGTTTCTTGACATTAGACAATCTGTTTCTATCCTTGGTCCCTGGTAGACTGGAGGATTGAGTGATCATTGTTAAAATGGCACCCTAGCAAAGTCCTATTTGCTACAAAACAAAACAGATAAAGAAGTGGGGGCGGGGGGGGATAATATAAAAATGACAGAGCTCATCATGTCAAAATTTGTCATGTTGCCAGAAACTTTAATGTGATACCTTAAAAACTAAACCTCTTTCTCAAATATCTTCTGCAGTCAGTAATTTTGAATAATGCAGAAATAATTAATATTTACAAATTCCTCTACTTCCAACTATCCTCAATATTTTCATTTTTTAAATGCATTCTTCAATCAATTACTTATTTAGGCTTTCATTTGAGTCCCTAAAGGGATCCTGATTTTTTCTAAGCTGTCATACAACAGAGTATATATAATGGAATAATCACTGAATTTAGACTCAGAGGACCTCACTTCATATCCCAGCTAAGCTATCCCTCATTAACAGTGTAACCTTAGACAAATCACTTCACCTCTGGAAGATCTTTCTGTGAAATGAAGGGTTCGTACTTGGCAACCTCTAAGGTCCCTTCAAACATTAATTCCAGCATTCTGTGAACTACTTTTTTTACAAAGGAAAATTTTCTAACTCCTTTCTTTTGTCCCACCTGCTATCTACTCTCCTCCCTCCATTCTTCTTCTGCATGAGTGCATTCCTAAGTGAGCTTTTCGTCTCTACAGCCCATCTGATCTCCTCCTGAGACTATTATCAAGGGGCAGAAAGCCAATTATTGTGCAGCTGTCAATCAGCAGTGAGGGTACAATTTTAATTAGCACAAGATGCTATATTCTTTGGAGTCTTGCTCACACCCTAGGAAGTTTAATTTGCTGAACAAAGTAGTAATATTTACTCTGAATTAGATTATCTCCATATAGTACTTGAAAAAAATAGCAAAGAAACAGATTGGACCTGCTATAACAATGCTAGCTTGATATATGACTTCTAGGCAAACATTTCTTGTGAAAGAAAAATAAGGGGACAAAAAAGATTACTTTGCCTGTAGCCAGGTGGGAATTAAGATGTTTGGAATGAAGAGAGAAGAATGGCATATCAGTCCTGTCCTGACTAAACTACACTGCATATTAATTGCCCATTTCAATGACATGCATAACTTCTCATTCCACTCTGTTTTCCATTTTAAAGTAGCATTTTGCCAATCTGGGATGTCATTTCCATCTTGTGAGTGGAGAGAGGTACTTTCAATTGAGACACATTTGACTAACTGTCATCAGGAGAGAAGAATGACTAGCCTAGGGCAGAATCTTGGTCTATCCTGCTCAGATATCCAGATCTATCATGTCTCTGAAGATTCAGGATCAGGGAAATCCTGCTGACAAGAACCACCATACTGCATCTTTCTAAATCAGTTTACAATAACTTTTTTTTCTCACAATAAGTCATGGAAATATTTGCATCCCCTCCTATGTTTGAGAAATAAAGCTTAAAGGAATTATTTCTGATAATAATAATAACTCAGCACTTACTATATGTCAAAAACTGGGATAAATGCTTTGTGATTATTATCTCATTTGCTCTTCACAACAATCCTTGGAGGTAGATGTTATTATTATCCCCATTTTACAGAGAAGGAGACTGAGGCAAATAAAAGTTAAGTGACTTGTTTGGGGTCACATAGTAAGTGTCTGAGGCTAAAGTTGAACTCAGCTCTTCTTGACTCTATGTATGGCACTCTATCCACTGAACCACCTACTTATCCTTATGATTACATGATTAGCGAGTTGTATGGCTGGAACTCAAATTCAGGACTACTCACTTGTAACTTAGTATTCTTCTATGAAACAAGCATTCCTATATTGTTTTAATGACCTGTGATGCATCCATCTCCCATACATTTATCCAGCCCTTCTTAAACTGAATCTTCTATATGTGAAGTCCTGTATTCTTGTTATTTAAGGGGAAGTGGAAAGGTCTAAACACAAACTCCCTTTCCTACCACTGGCTATGTCTAAGCCCTTTTCCTAACTCCTGTTCCTCTGCTCTGTCTCTTACATGGCTTTTGCAAAATATACCCAGTAGCCAGAGATGCTGCTCCACAGATCCTTGCACCATTAAGAGAACTTTAGAGCACAATCAATTATTGCTATCAAGAATCCTCTTTCACAATGAAACACATTGTCACAAAGTCAAAAGGAACTTAGAAGTCCTTTAATTTAATCCCCACCAGAAGCAAGGCATTCTTTGATCATCTCTAAAAGCAGTCACTTGGTCTCTGCCTAATGGCCTCCAATCGAGGTACATTGGAAAATGCAACGGGTTTCAGGTCAGTAGACTTTGTTTAATTCTTGTCTCCATCACGTATTGCTTATGTGACCTTGGACAGGGAGCTTTCACTGTCTAGTCTTCAATGTCTTCATTTTAGAAACAAGGAAGTTGGAAGATATGGTCTTTGAGGTCTTCTCAGCTTGAAAGCTATGATTCTAAACCTGCCCACCCCACAACCAGATAACTCTCTTTAACTGAATGGCCTGTCTTATTTACAAAGTCACTGAAAGTGAGGTTTTTTATTTGTTTGTTTCTATATGAGTATTATACCTTTCTCCAGAAAGAAAGGAAGGAAGAAAGAATGAGAGAAAGAAAGAAAGAAAGAAAGAAACGAAGGAAGGAAGGAAGGAAGGAAGGAAAGAAGAAATTATAGAGACCTAGAAGAGCTAATATGGTAATTTAGTGATTATTTAATAAGTTGATTTTTATTATTATTTATCTGATCTCGTCTCAAAGATAAACAACAGATCAAAGTTTAGAAGATATAGTCAAGAATGCTCTGATTATGACACTTCAGGTAGCAAAACAATAGCAGCAACAACAGAAATAACAATTAGCACTAACGATAAAAGAAATAATCATGATGGCAACAACGATAATAAACACGATAGCAAACAAAATAATGGCTTGAGCCAAAACAGCAAACAACAAAATGACCGTAAAAAACAGTAGCCACACACACACACATACACCCAAGAAGAACAAAAGAACAGAAAAGATTGATTTTCTCTTGCTGGGTAGGAGCAGGAATTCCAATAAATCTTTATTGCTGATGGAAGCCGTCTTAGAGAAACAAGCCCTTGAGAAGGAAGAACAAGATTGGGAGTATAACAGTAGGAATGAGCTAGAGAGCTCAAGTGACCCTAGATGTGACTTTTCTGGTCCTGCCAGGATCTATATTTTAGGTGAAACAGTCTCATCACCACAAACAATGCAGGCAGAGAAAGTCACTTGATTAAAGATTGGGGCAATGGGCCTCTTACAGAGGAAGTTCCCAGGGGCAAGATTTCCCCACTCCTACCCTCCCCCCGCCCCACACACACATAACTTAAAATTCTACCATAACACATGAACTCAACTTCAAAGTCACATGGGAAAGAAGTTATGAGAAACCAAGGTGGAGAAGAGGCTTAGAGTTAAAATATAACTGCCAAGCAACCTCCTGGCTATGAGTAGTACCTAAGAATTCTGCTGAACAGAGATGGCAGGAATTTCTGTGTGCAAGACAGTCACATTCTGGACTGTACTCCAAGGAGGAGAGAATATAAGGAGAGAAGGGACAGGAATGAGAAGTTCATCCCCTTTTGGCAAGATCCTGAAGGTACACAAAGAGTAGAGGAGACAAGAGGGTTTAGCGGAGTCTAAACCACTCAAACATGGGCAGGAAACAACACCAACAGAGATACTGAGAAACTAGTCAGAAAACCTAAGAGAAGTCATACAAATGTCAACTTATACAGAACAGCCATTCTGTTAGATGGCAATTGAGCTCCAAAGATGAAATCTGGAAACAAGAAGAGATCTTGCTGGTATTGGCTAACTCTCCTTAACACCAAGGGTATATGAAGGATTGATCACTCACTCTATTTACCAGAAATTGGACAGGGAAAATGAAGGGGTCTATAGGGGAGAGATCGTTGCTGCACACTAGAAGTCAGGGAAGCTGAATGATGTGAATAGAAATTAGCATCTGAAATTATTAGCCATGAAGACTGTACCAGCCTCTCTCCTATCTGAATCAACGCAACAAATCAAAGCCAGAACTGTGGAGCTACTGTTGGTTAGGCAGCCCCTTTGCGCTGCTTTTGCAGAGCCATTTGTCTTGCAAAGGAAGGGGAGAATGAGCCTAGAAGTATATCTTGGTAGAACAGTGTGATTTCAAGGGTTTATTATTCCTTGGTGACTTTCTTTGAGTATTGATGTGTTTCCCTATGCTGTATACATCACTAAAGGTTTCTCATACCCCAGGCTGTGCTGTGGGTGGCCAAAGGGCTTAGGTAGAGACAACATGGAAGCATGGTGAAGGGAGAGAAGAAAACAAGCATTTTTATTAGATATACCGGGCATTGTCATAAGTACTTTGCAAATATCTCATTCAAGACTCACAACTCTGGGAAGAAGGCACTATTCTGACACCCATTTTACCATTGAGGAAAATAAGGCAAGCAACCATTAAGTTACTTGCCCAGGATCAGGAAGGTAATGAGTATCTGAAGTCAGAGGGGAACTCAGATCTTGCTGATACCAGACCCACTGTGCCACCTAGCTGCCTGGTTTTGTTCAGGAAGAGCCTTGGGCACAAAGTCGGTGATGGTGGTGTCCTTAACTACCTTCTGAATGCTTCACTCTTCAAGGTATCCCTGCATTAGAATTTCTAGGACCTTTGCAATCAGAAGTACAGATGGTATTAGTGCTCACACTCAGAGAAAAATTAGGCCAAATTATTTGCCAGAAGAACCAAAATGGGTTCCAAAAATACATGAGAGATAATAAGAGCTCTGCAGGCAGAATGTGAGGCAAGTGTGCCACAGTACTTAGCAGACTGGATTTGAAATGACAATGTCCTGACTTCAAACGCTGCCACAGACACTAAGAAGTCACCTTAACCTCTCTACACCTCAGTTTCCTCACATATAAATTCTGGATAAAATGAGACCTCCCATACAGCATTGATTGGAGAATTAAATGAGATCAGGTATGTAAAATAGTTGATAAACTGCATTATATAAAAGTCAGCTATTATTTTTGCATATATGACATGAGTTTAATAAAGCTTGCAAATATTTCCCCTTTACAGATTAGTACAACCTCCCAATGATTCCAGGAATAGCCACTGGAGCAAAAAAAAGAGCACCGTCTCCCAGTCTAGACACACAACTAGTTGGCATAAAAAAAAGTTTTAAAGGTTGCATCTTGAGTGCAAAATCTCAGGATCACAGAATTATAGATTTTCAGATTCAAAAGTAACTTCCAAGTCCAAGAATTCCCTTTCCAACTTGAAAGAGAATTCCTTCTGCTATTACCCATTTGGCCACTCCTCAAAGACATCCAATGA